>DWQW01006469.1:0-16260 GCA_018249695.1 Heliconius erato demophoon | reverse complement strand
ATCCTGTAACAAATCAAAACAGCCTAAAGATAACTCCGTATATGAAGAGTGCAGTCAGAGCAGTAGCGGGTCAGATCCGGACAGATTGCAGATGGACATTTCTGAAGTGTCGCAGGTGATTTTTTTTCTATATTACAAATTTATTATAATAAAAAAAAATAAAAAGGGTAAGCAGAGGAAACTAGTGTTGAGACACTCCGTTCCCCACTTTTATTATTTATTATTTTAACTTTACTTATAAAAAGTATAAACGCAACTTAAATTTATTTTACAAGTATGGTTTCTTCCGGGTTGTTAATAATATCCATTGACGTAAAGCTTCATTGTCGTAAATCTAATGTTATGATGCTAATGAGAACGAAAATATGCAAACCACCAAAATCATGACTGATATTGTCGATGATGATTTTGGTTGTTTGTATATTTTACGTGTGAAGTTGGTTAAAATCATTACCACCGACGAAAACTAATAAATAACATCACTAAGACCATATAAGGAGTCAGATTTTATATAGTTTTGAATTAAATAAATCAGCTTCACGCTGTATCCCGCACACTGCAGGGTAGGCAGAGGGAACGTAGTGTTAAGATACTCCGTTGCCCCCTTTCTGCCAAATTCTGGAGGCATTGCGTATTGAGTGGCAGAACTCAACGCCGCGCTTAACCTCGAGACCAGAGCGAAGAAATGGAAATATAAATTTAAGTAAATATTTCATCTCCTTGAGTGGGGATCGAACCCACAACCAGCCGGTTTTACAGTCGCACCTCGTGCCGCTGCGCCACGACTAGCCTCTATATGGTTTTGGCTCCATATATATAATTTATTCGAATAAATTTTGTAAACCTGTATACATGTATGATAAAGATGTACAAGGTTTTAAGATGGACATTTTATTGCATGCTTTTTTTTATTATTTCCTGTTAGGAATAGAATTATAAATGAATCATATCAATGACACCAAACAAGGTAGTTTGTTAAGGTAATGATTTTATGTTTATGCTTTTGTTTATAAATTGTGTGTTTTTAATAGATAAAAAAAACAAACAAATTAAGTTAAAGAAATAAATATTTAATAGATGAGCTGTGTATAAATATTATGTGCTATATTAATATTTCATTCACTTAATATTATATCTCCATTTCTTCGCTCTGGTGTAGAGGACAAGCGCGGTGTTGAGTTCTGCCACTCAACACGCAATGCCTCCAGAATTCGGCAGGAAGTGGGGAACGGAGTGTCTTAACGCTAGGTTCCCCCTGCCTACCCTGCTGTGTGCGGGATACAGCGTGAAGCTGATTATTAATATTTGCTCTGAGCTATTTATTTTTTAGTACATACCTGAATATGAAAACGTTATAATAATAATAGTAGTAAAACCTTTAAATAACGTATATAGATATGTTAAAATAACAAAATTATCAATTTTATTTATAAAACAATAATTTATTTTTAATTAAAGATTACTTAAAATAAAACAACAATATTTATTTTCAATAAAAATAATAAAATTGTAGGACGATCCTGAAGAAACTCAATCTATACCATCAGCGCAGTCGTCTCCAAAACCACCACACGAAAATGAAGGTGACAAGGAATCCTTGTGGCAAGCTCTTCATAGGCAAAACGGTAACTTTTTTTATATCGAATGATTTTCAATTGTCTTGGCGCAGGGGCACAACCGACTGTAAACGCAATGGTTGTGGATTCGATTCCCAGTCGGGGAATATTTGATATTTTCATTTCCTCGCTCTGGTGACCAGGTAAAAACGCGGCATTGAGTTCCGCCACTGCTACTAGCTGCATTGCCTTTAGAATTCAGTGGTAAGCGGGGAACAGAAGTTTCTTAAGGGGAATGGAGAGTGTCTTAACACTAGGTTCCTACTTTGGGTGAGATACTGTGTGAAGCTAAAAAATAGTATTTACATATATGTAACACATTGCCTTCAGCCACTCAGCGTATTGAGTTGATGTCTCGAATTCTTGCGGAAAGCGGAGAACAGAGTGTCTTGATACGGTGGATAAAAAAAATACAGTCGCATTGATAACCTCCTTCTTTTTGAAGTCGGTTAAAAATTGTTATTATCTTAACAAAATATTCGTACTTTTCAGTTATTGAAATTACTCGAAATATGAGACTACAACTTTTATCTCAAGTGCATATTGCACTTGAACAATTAATATAACTGTTGTATTTTGTGACATATTATGTTGTTTTTAACCGACTTCAAAAAGAAGGACGTTATCGAATACAGTCGAATTAATAATTCGACTGTATTTTTTTAATGTTTGTTACCTCCGAACTTTTTACTCGGTGAACCGATTTTGAAAGCCAGTGCTTCTCGTGTGGTCCAATTTTATTATTTGATCCATATCTGATAACGATATCCATGAAAAATCACGTTAATGTTAAATTTGCATTAAGTATGTGCGCGACAAATAGACGAATAACTAAATATTCCACTGTCCGATTTTGATGATTGTTTTTTTTTCGGAAAGCATATACTTCAAGGATAATTTGATAAAGAAAAAATCAGTTTCACGCTGTATCCTGCACACAGCAGGGTACGCCGAGGGAACCAAGTGTCAAGACACTCTGTTCCCCTTTTTCCGCCGATTTCTGGAGGCTTTGCGTGTTTAGTAGCGGAACTCCGGCGCTTTGTCTCGAGACGATAGTGACGAAATGAAAATAAATAATTTATTTCCACGAGTGGAGATCGAACCCTTAACAGTCACACTTTGTGCCCCTGCGCCACAAATGGCCTCAATCTCAATCTTATCTAATTTTATTGTATAATATAAAAATAAAATATCCCGCATTCACGTAATAAACTGTAGTCAGAACAATTATAGTTACATGTAAGGTCAGGTACTCTCTTCATAACAAGGCTTTATTTTCAACATAATTGCTTGCGACTGTGCCATCGTTCATAATATAAATATATTTTTGCTTCACGTTGTATCCCACACATAGCGGGTTAGGCAGAGGGAGCCTAGTGTTAAGACACTCCGTTTCCCATCACCTACTTTCCGTTCTGGAGACATTGTAAGTTCAGCTATCATAGTGAGGAAATGAAAAATATTTAATTTTTTAAGTTCCTTGAGCGGGAATCAAATCCACAACCTGTGGCGTTTACTTGTGCCACTTCGCCATGAGTGGCCTGGACTGCATCATAACATAATAAATATTATTTCATATTAATATACCTAAACAGATACCTTATCTTAAAGTGGAACTATAAAATTCTTAGATTATTCATATCATATACCTACGTAATTAATAATTATAGTGGGACAGAACTGATGCTAATACCGTTTCAAAATCTAAAATAGAATTATTTTTTAAACTTAGATCGTTCGAAAAAATACCACAAAAAATAAATGTAGGTAATATGTAAATATTGCTTTGACAGCACAGCCTAACATCATAATTCGTTTCTCGTTTTTTAAAACGAAACAACACTTTTCCACTTTCCGCTTAAATTTTACAAACGAAACTAAATCAGACAGGCAAATATATTTAAATTTGGCCCCCATGACTGGGTGGGACAGCGTCTAACTATAAACACGATGATACTGGGTTAGATCCCTACTTAGGGAAATTATTAATTGTGTTTGCCAAAACGTGTTTTCAACCCTTCAAAAACCAATGTTTCAAATTTCCTGATAACAGAGGAGTGTCTTGGCACTTCGTTTTCTCTGATGTGCTATAGTACTAAGTGGAACATTGAAATGTGAAGCTGCTTTTTATTGACAATATGTATTGGGTTTTTTAGGTGACGAAAGCGACGAAATGATAATAATAATAGATAATAATCCATTCCCTCGAGTTGGTATCGAACCCACAACCGTTGTGTTACATTCACTTGACACCTTTATGCCGCTGGCCCAGACGACCTCTGTATTTGATATAGATTATAAATATATAATTCAATATTGTGTAGGTCGCGGCGGTGAAGCTACACAGTTATTGCGAAGATTAATAAACAGCAAACACTTGGGCATGACGGTGTCACCGCTCCGGGGGGCCACCTCGCCGCTGCCGACGACGCCCGTGCTGCCCAATGGAGCTGTTTCACCGGTAAGATTGTGCTCTTTTTTAGTAAAAAAATAATTAATTAATTAAAGATACCTTATCACCCCATTGTTTCACCATTGGGGTCCCCATCGTGTTTAAATGAGTGCCTGGGTCTTGCAATCTAAGTATAGGTCGAGGTTTAAAGGTCCTTCTTAAACCGTGCAGTTACAAGGTTCAAGTAGAGTTCTAATACTTAACACACAATTTTACTGAATTCGGTAGAAAGTGGGGGACGGAGGTGCATTAATGGGAACGGAGCGTTTTAGCACTAGGCTCCCAGGTTCCCCCTGCCTACCCTGCTATATGTAGCATACAGCGACTGTTAATAAAATATACAAAAAAACTATACAATAACTTCGTGAATTATCCTTATGAAGATAAAAGTTGCGAGCATTTATCATAATTTATGTTAATCAGCATATGATTCATTAAATTAATAAAATATATATAAATAAGGCTTTTAAATAAATAAAACAACTATATTAAAAAGTCGTTTCTATTGACACTAATATTGGAAGTTAATATTTCATTACATAATAAGTACCCACGATATGAATATTAATTAAAAAAAAAAATTATATTAGTGATGTTTGTTTTGTTTGTTCGTGGTCGTACATGTGGAGGTAAACTTTCGAGGCCTAGTGATTATGCATATGACTTAGTTTATTATCCTCTAACAATGGTTGCTGGTTCCACGTCAGACTGCCTTGTTTACTATTCAGAAATCAGTCGTGACTGATACGACATCGTATTGCGGAAATAGAATAAGCAAATGTTTTACGTTTTTATTATTCTGTTCTATTATTTACACTGTGGCCTTTTTTCTATCGTTTACACGTATATTCTCTATATTTAAAAAATTGTGTTATAGAAAAAAATATTAATATTATGTATAATATAAAACTTAAGACATTTATATATTTTAGTATTCATTCTAGTACTTCTGCGCTCCAAATTCCGCTTATTTTATAAATATTGCATGTTAAATGGCAGAACCTAAAACAACGCTATGTTTTACAGAGGGTACAGAGGGATTACGACACTTTCCGTTCCCCACTTTCCGCCGGATTCTGGAGGCATTTAAAAGTTGTGTGGCAGACTTCGTCGAGCAGTCGTTTGTGCTCCTGCTAACTAACTCGGAACTCGGGAAAATTAAAATATTTTAAAATACACCCGACTGAGGATCGAACCCCACAACCATCACGTTTACAGTCAAACATTGTCACATTATACCAGCGTTCCGTCATGTCACTGTGGCGAAAATAGTAATAGAAACTCATCCATGACATCAACACCCCAGTCATCCAGTTGGCATGTAGAGAAATGCGCATGCGCAACAAACACTGTTACTCCTGTATAATAATAGCTGATAAGAGTGCTACAATGGTAAAACTTTACTATCTCTTTATTGATCTAGTATTTATGTTATATTTTATGAAAATTGCATTTCATTGTTACAAACAAAAATATGTTTGTTTGTCGTTTCCAGAATGACTTGAGATTTTATGGTGATCTTGTTAAGTCAAATTGAAATATTTAATTTGAGGTTTTTGTAACTGTTTTTGGTAAAAATATGGTAATTTATAGACAAATTAAAATTTCTATTTTTCTTTGTTTTTTCAGCTTCATTATGTAACCCGCGTGTAGAAGGGTAGGCAAAGGGAACCTATTATTAAGACACTCGTTCCCCGCTTTCGCTGAATTTTCGCGGCATTCCATGTGTTGAGCGACGGAACTCAATGTCGCCTTGGTACCAGAGTAGGAATTGAACTCACAGCTGTCGCGTGACAGTCACACGCCTGCGCCACCACGGCCACGGCTGTAAAATTGGCTATTTGACTTATGCGTGTCTCGACACGTAGTCACCTATTTCGTATTCGAATACTATTAAATATATGTATAACTCCTGCAGTGGCGTAGCGAGCTTAACTTGCGCCCGGGGCAAAATATTTTTTTAGCGCCCCCCAGGTGAAAGCCTTATAATTTCATTTGTAAAATATATTAGCAAAATAATAATTAGAGGAAATATTTATTTAAATTTATATTTCCATTTCTTCGCTCTGGTGTCTAGGCAAAAGCGCGGCGTTGAGTTCCTCCGCTCAAAATGTACTGCCTCCAAAATTCGGCAGAAAGTGGGGATCGGAGTGTCTTAACACTAGATTCCTTCTGCCTAATCTGATACAGCGTGTTAATATTCTAACATTCTGATATTTAATTTAATTTTTAATTAATTAATAAAGTTTTAATTTATTTATTTAAAGTTTTACTTGACTTTAAATTACACAAAAAATGTGGTTGAGAAAACAAGGCTACATTTTGAAATGTACAATGTCATATTTTTTATTTTACATATTTATAAAGAAATATTTAAAATAAACGCAGTTTTAAAAGAATAAAATTTAAAATATGTATTATCTTAAAAAAACATACATATATGATAATAACATGATTATTTATTATAATATAATTATAATACTACTTAGGTCGATACTATGTATAAATGTTCCTACCTTTTGCAACAAGCAAATATTAAATTATAAATTATTAACTTTAATAATATTATTATCAATAATATCATTAAAGTTAATAATTTCAATTTTTTGTCTTTTTACACTTAAAAATGCTAGGTCACTTATGCGATCTTGTCCCATCGTTGGTCGTAGATATGTCAAAATTATTTTTAATTTGCTGAATGAACGTTCGCAGTTAGCAATTGATACTGAGATAGTCAGAAGTACTTGAAGTGCCACTCTCAGATTTGGAAAAACATCTTCTCCTTACGAGATTATAAAAGCAAGCAAATCTAATGGGGTTTTTGGTTCACTTTCTTTTCTACTGCGGAGTAACATTTTGCAGTCACATATAAAGAGTTCTATTTCATATATAAAGAATTCTATTCCATTGAAATCCGTATTGTAAAATTCACCCATATTTTTACAACTTTTTCAAGGTCGTTATCAACATCACAACATCCTTGTTTAATAAATTTTCAACGTCTAGTAGAAATCCAAATTTGAAATTAAGGTCACTTAATAACACAATCCTTGTTGAATGCGATCAAGAACGCTTTTCATAACACAAGAAACTTAACTTTCTGCAGTAAGACCAACATCTCTAGCCAATTCTCTGGGTATTTTACGGCGTCTTCTTACACGTTCTGTGGTATTGATATCCCATTTTTTACAAATAGACTTCGCTTTTTCTATTGCCTCTTCACAGAGATTTTCTGGAATTTCGGCTAGTTCATTCGGTTAGAATTCAAGATCATGGAACACTTCTCTAAAATTTATTTTAAGATCTTGTAATCTGAGTTGCACACGATCAATTCTCCTTAAAATTTCATACCAGAAATGAACTAAAGTTATGAGACTAAAAGTTAGTATATTTTGCAACAGAATTGAAGATTCACTTCTGGTGTCACTTGTAATGGTAGTGTCATCTGTTATTTTTTATAATAGAGCTACTATTTTTTCTAGCCTATCGACGATAACGCTAACCGCTTGTATTCTGGCATTCCATCGTGTTTCAGATTCACGTTTGACAGTTTTTGTTACAGCATTTTTTAATAACTCCCATTGTAACGTTAAACATGAGAAAAAGAGATATATGTTTTAAATTATTCCAAAACATAACACAACAATTGGCTCTTATTTAGCTGCAGTAACTCCTACTAAATTCAATGAATGGTTATCACAATTTACAAACAATGTTTTATGATTTTTTTCTATTATTCTTTGTTGAACGCGAGATGTGTGACCTGCCATCAGGGTAGCATTATCGTAACATTGTGATCTGCAGTTTGTAAGTAAAATTTCATGGGAATTTAATTTATAAAAAAAAAATTTTCAATCAAGGCTGCTTTTTTGGCATGGATATCGATAAAGCCCAAAAAAGATTCTTTTATATAAACTTTTTTATTGATAAAATCAACGTCTACATACCTAATGACTTGGGACATTTGTTCTGAATGAGAGATATCTGGAGTTGAATCAAGCAAAATTTCATTATTTCTTTTGTTATCTTATGTTACTTGAAGTCGAACTGTAGATACCAGAAGTTGAATGATTTCATTTTGAATCTGTGGTGATAAATATGAGGTAGTTTTTGGAGTTTCTATGGTATGTCTAATACGATTTCCTAGTCGCGGATCGAACTGAGCTACAAGTCTGGGCAGAGATAGTAAGTAGGTTTCCTACGTTTGTACCATCTTTAAGTGCTAGTTTTTCGACATGGCCACGCAGAGGAAGATAACATAATTAAATACCTCATGCAAGCTCTTTGCAATATATTTCGCCAATGTTCTTTTTCACGTGCGCTTCTAATGATACTTCAATTTCCGTTTTACTTGTTAATCTACGTTATTGCTCTTTCTAAGGTGTAAGTAATTTTGGGGGATTTGGACTTCTTGATTAGATAAATTGATTAGCCATGAAGCCAATCAATTTATCGTTTTCCTTTCATTTATTAAAACCAGCAGATGTTACGAAAGATGATTGTGTAGTGGAATTTGGTGTACTAAAAATAGTAAACAACAAAAGCAATAAGCGGCATTGTTTTTTGGTGAATATAATAACCAAGATCGGTTAACTTCATTTCCTTCCTTTTCATTACCGACCCGTCGAGAAAACCAAGATCTTGGTATTAGGCGATTAGTCGATGTTATTGCTGCATTTAAACAGGCTTTGTTTTGAAATGGGCTAGGTTCAAGAATAATCATTTCTCTTCGAAGTTGGTCCGATATTATAGGAAGATTGTTGCTAAATTTTAATAAGCCTCATCCTTGTAATTCAGAACGTTCGGAATTACAACAAGTCTTTCTGATGTATTTTCTGGGCTTTTAATCAGATGTGAACACAGATTTAGCATTTGTAATGTACTTGGACCACCATCTTCAGAGTCGTGTCTTTGTATTTGTTGTGTTGTGTCAATACATAAAAGTTTAGCAGCAGTAGGTGTATAACCTGAATCTGAATTTACATTTTCATCCTTGATTTCCACGGGATTTCCTTTTTGCATTTAGAAGTTTTTTTTTTAGTTTACATGTGTAGTCCATAAAATAATAGAGATCATCAATAGCTGATTTGAAAATAAGGAGTACTGTTCAGCAGTATTTTTAGACATTGCCAAAGCATTTGATAAAGGTTGGTACGAGGGACTTCTATTTAAAATTAAAAAAATCGCTACCACATTAATTTTTCAAATTTTTAAATCTTACCTCGAAAAAAAGATGCTTTGAAGTTAAGTATAATGCAGCTACATCCTCTATGTATGAAATCAAGTCAGTGTTATATCTTATCTTCACAGCAGATCTTCCCACCTCTAAACACACTACCACTGCAACTTACACAGATGACACAGCTCTGCTCGCTGTTCACGATGACACAGACACAGCAACTAGGCTTTTACAAATCCACTTGACACTCGTTGAAGACTGGCTAAAAAAATGGCGAATCAAGGCTAACAAAGATAAATCAGTGCAGGTAACCTTCACTCTTAGGAAAAGAACTTGCCCACAACTCTTCCTTTACAACGAAAAAAAGCAGAAGAAGCTAAATATCTGGGCATGCATTTGGATAGACGTCTGACTTGGAGAAAGCATATATGGACCAAAAGAAAACAGCTTGACCACAGACTCCGCAGTATGTACTGGTTGATCGGACACAAGTCTTAGCTGACAATCAATAACAAACTTTCAGTCTACAAAACTATACTTAAATACAAGCAGCTACAAGAAACATAAACAGATTGCCAAGTAGCAGCTTACATAAAAAAAAGTTTACATGTAGAAGAAGTAGAGAATGCTAATATTTTTCAATGATAATGCTTATAAAGTGCATTAAATCAATAAACGCACACTACCATGCCTTTGTGGCAATATTAATACTTTTAGTGGCATACCTACACTTTGCTATGGCAACGCCAACGCGCATTATTATATGGATACTTTAGAAACATAAAATCTTTAATTGTCGCGATTTTTACATATTTTAAATAAATCTTTTAAATGTGATAAATAATATAAAAAAAAAACCTTTTATTTCTTGCTAAGGTAAATTTACAAAAAGGATTTTTTTCGCGTGTATTTCATTTAAGGTAAATAACCAATGCGATATTTAAATAAAATTAAAATTTAAAAGTTTTTCGGACCATTTGGCGCCCCTATGTGAGTAGCGCCCGGGGCAAGATGCCCCCCCCCCTCACTACGCCACTGCCCCCCTCCCCTATGTCATCAAAAATAAGCAATCCTCTTGTAAATATTTCATTGAAAACGTCAAAAATAAGCAAACCCAAGACCCCCCGCCCTCCTATAGTGCTTACGTAATACTTGAACGGCCCCTAACAATATATTTAATATAGAAATAATGAACTAGCTTTTCTCTACACCTACATATTATAATAGTGTCGATTTATTTAATAATATATTTTATACTGTTTTAGTACAGTCACACGTTTGTGTCTTAATATTTTGTGTATATCATTAAGATTTTACTGTTTAACTTTAACTCTGACAAATATCTGAAAATAAATGTTTATAAATATATATACTTTTTAATTTTGACATATAAATAATAGATAATAAATAAATATAATAAAATAAAATAACTATATTAAACTTCAGTACAGCTGTTATAATTAAAAAAAAATTGTACTATATATTTTTTCTTCTAATTATATTTAAAAAAAAATAAAAATATATGTATTTTGTAGAGTTGCATAGATTTATTCACTATAGAATAGTTTTATACAGACACTTAATTATATAAAGCTAGCAGATTTTTTATTTCAGTTAAAATAATTTCATATAGCTCATATAAGTTATGTTTATTAAAACTTTATATCAATAAAAATGCTTAATAAAAATGTACTATTTTTAACATTTTTTTTAAAGTGTTATTCCACACTTAGGAAGGAAAAATACTTATTTAGAAAACGTATAAAAATTTAAACGTAGCCGGACTCGAACCCGCGCCTCCGTTTTCTAATAAGTAAGAATTTACTATGGTCGGTGACAAGTTTTATTCAAGTATATTATATTTGACCAGAGACATTAAAATAAATAATTAAATTTATATTTAATCAAACTGTGCCATGAGGTGAAGCGGTTTTCTTTTATATATTTCTTTTTTGGTTAGAAATTTAAAAAGTCTATCTTAAATATACAGGTATAAAAGCTTAAGTATAATTAAAAAAAAATTGAAATTAAATAAAAAAACTTAACTACTACCCATTTCTATATATAATTGCACACACGTGTATTTTCAACAATATATTTAATGCTAAGATTATATATCTGTGGTATTAAGATGTAAATTGATGTTTTTTTTTATATAATGTAAAGTACATAGTACTGTACCATTGTAAGCTTTTATAATGCCTTAATTGTTTATCAATTAAATTAAATGAATATAATCGAAATGTTTAGTGTTTATTATTACTATTATCATAAGTAATTTAATGTAATAAGACTCGTTTAAATTTAGTACAAAAATATATTCTGTAAAATGATTTTGTAGTTTTTTTTTATTTTAATAATCTTACAGTATTTTATAAAAGAGTAAAGAATAAAATAATTATATATATTATATCACGTCATCTATATTGTGGGGAAAGATAAATAAAAATCTATAAAATTGTAACTTAAAACATTTATTAAATAATATAAATTTCAAATAAAAACAGTAAAAAAAAAGAATAATAACTAACATATTATTGGAAGCACTCAATTAACAAACATTTGTGATGGTTGAAATATAAAAATGTCTATATCATTAACAAATAAAGAAAAAAAATAACATTTGTCTTTTGTTTTTTCATACCCTTTTTTAACAACTTTGAAGCAAATAATATTATGATAATAAAAAAAAAAGATACTATTCTAAAATACAGTTGAGATAAATCTTATTCTAACACTTTGTGTCGCTTATTGATTATATGTTTATACCATTTTCAACATAAATATCGAATTCACACTCCCATTTCGTAACACGCTGTAACCCGCATATCGAGACGTTGCATATTGAGTAGCGGAGCTCAATACCGATTGTTTTGTGTTAGCAGAGCGAGGAAAGGAAAAGAATCCATGGAATTGAACCCACGATCGTCGCCTTTTCTCTCGTCACTCTATACGCCGGTGCCACGACTGCCTCACTATGGTGGTGATTGACATCTAGTACCGTCGTGCATTAAGTGTTGTCCACTATTATATAGTGAAAATATCACAGGCTTCTCTGTTTTTATTATAATTGCACCAATTTCATACCCTTCTTGCTCCAACAAATTTATAAATAATATTTTTGAACTTTACTTGTTGACAGAAAAGTGCATGACAAAATAATAATAAAATTCTATAGATACTATAGAATTTAATAGGTTCAGATTAATTGTAAGAAATTATTAACTACATTAAAAGATTTCAATTTCATATAAAATTAGAAAAATATTCTATAACATTCTAAATGTGACAATGACTTTCTTGCTTATATTCGATATATGTATTTATTTGAACTGATCTACTATTACACTCTTTATATAATAAAACAAAAACAAATATCCTAATTTACATAATATTAAAAAAGAGTATACATATCGGACGACAATTCACAATAAAAATATAACTTCAAAATACATTTCAAATATATTTCATATACATACAATTGTAAAGTGTATAAATATATAAACATTAAATATATTTATTCAATAGTACAAATCAAGTCGTCTCCTTCTAATTTTTGTCCATTTGTTATAGAAACTGATTTAATTTCTCCAGCCCTGGGTGCTTGGACTATCATTTCCATTTTCATAGCGGATAGGACGGCGATGGGTTGACCTTTTTCTACGTGGTCACCCTCTTTTACTTTGATTGCTGGAATAAAATTGTTGAATGTATTATTTATATAAAAAATCATATGTATAATAACTTATATTTGTATTTTTTTTTTACTTCATGCTCTATATCTCGCATATAGCAGGGTGGCAGAGGGAGCCTAGTGTTAAGGGTAAGACACTTCGTTGCTTGCGCGAAACTATAGCGTTTAATTTTGTATGCTTAAAAAATATTTACATTTTAACTTTAAATAATAAGTGCTTTTGTAGAGTTATTATGAATGATCTCAATCAATACTTGTTATTTTCTGTATTACAAAATCATACTTACTTAGCACTGTTCCAGGCATAGGGGCTCCAACTTGGTTCTTATCACCTTTCACTGCCTTTGGATGGATCTTCATTTCCTACAAAAATAACAAAAACTGTACTTTTGTGTGTTTTCATATTTTAAAACTTAAAATCTAAACAAGGATAATTTTATTTGATGAACACTCTGATCTGACTTTTAGATGAAAATGTAAGGTCTAATGTGTGTATATATTGATAAAAAAAACTAATCTTAAAATTCGTCAAGAATAATGTAATAAAATAATTTACCACAAAATTACTATATACAAATTAAATATAACACATAATATATATATATATAAAAAAAAATTACCTTGCTAGCTTGATCGTCCCTTATAAAAACAGATCTCAATTGACCGTTAAGTTCAAAGAAAACTTCCCTCTCTCCGGCCGCTGTCATTTCATCTGATACGGCCAATGTCTTAATGTCTAATGTCTTTCCACGCTCAATTTTAACTTCTATTGTTTCTCCCACCTGAATAATAAGTTTAATTTGTTAGGTTTTTGTATTATAATCCAGCAAGGAGCTTTTCAATTAGTGTTTAATTTACCATTATTTTTGTTTAGATTAACGCTGTATATTGTATATAGCAGATTAGGCAGAGGGATCCTAGAGTTAAGACACTGTGTTACCCAAACACCGCCCAATTTTCGAGACGTGTTGACTTCGTTGCAGGTGGTTTTTCATTTGTATGAAGTATGTGTTCATAATCATAAATGCATAGATTATAATAAGAAGACTTTCTAACACAAAAAAATATTAAAAAACTACTCACTGTGGGTCCAACAAGGAAGGTCTTGGTGTCCAAATGTTTGACCGGTCCATACTTGTCCCTGATGCGGAAGTAGTCGTTCGCCACTTGCGGGTACATCGCCGCTGACATTACATCTCTGTCAGATATCTGGATGGATAAGATTTAGATTACTTTTATGAATTATGTTTTTATTAAATACATTTAAATTTCAAATTAAAAGATTTTATCATTTAACGCGATAATATTTGACATAAATTATTTTGTGATAAACAAATTACGTTAATGCATATCCGCATATAGCACAGGAAATGAAGACAATGCGAAATGAAAATAATTTATTACACTATTAAGTGAGGATAGAACCCATGATCAAGTTATTAAGCTATCACAATGGTGTATACTTAAAATATTATATTATTATAAATTATGCATATAGCATAAAATAGAAATAAACCATACCTTTTTGGCAATATTACGCAAAAAATATATAAAAGCAAAAAGTATACATTCACAAAGTGTTATTTAAAAATATATTGAAAATAAAAAGTTAATATAATGTTTTTCTTTTGAAAATTAACTTTAAAGACTCATCGAGATTATTTTTTAATTCTGGCAATAATAAAATTTTAAATAAAATTAGTAGTATACCTCTGGGTGGGACTCTTGCAAATCAGACTTCAACTTGACAAAGTCCAGTGGGGGCATCTCTTGTCCTGGACGACCTTCAATCCTGGGCATATCTTTAAGTATCTTCGATCTGAAATTATATTTTATTATGGAGGTATTTTTAGCTTTACACTCTTTTCGGCATATACAAAGGCGGGCAGAAAAGTTAGTGTTAAGACATATACTTATTTAGAAAACGTATAAAAATTTGAAAGCAGCGGGACTCGAACCCGCGCCTCCTGGAAACCGACCAGGCGCTCTGACCACTAAGCCATGCGTTCTCGCCAAGCTACGTCGAAATTTTTATACGCTTGTTACAACTTATTCATGTTGTTAGCATCTCTGTAGGGAAGTCCCGAGTCCCGCTGCGTTCAAATTTTTATACGTTTTCTAAATAAGTATTTTTCTTTCCTAAGTGGAATAACACTTTAAAAATGTTTAAAAATAGTGTTAAGACATTCCGTTGTCTGTATTATAAAGTAATTTAAAAGTTAGAAGTTATTGCATATTTTATATGAAATAAATTCAAACATTGATGCCATGAGACATTTTCTTATAATTTATTTAAGATATTTGTCAATCCATGAATTAGTTTTTAAAAAATTGAATCAAAATTTTATTACAAATGAAAGACATTGCAATAACATTTAGTTTTAAATTGTATTTCATTCAAAAAGAAAATAATACAATAGAAACAATAGCAAATACATTTGTAAAAAATACGTACCTCAGAGGTTCCGGGAACCCACCATAAGGTGCCCCAATGGCGCCTTGGAAGAATTCCACAACTGATTTCGGGAATGACAATTCCTCGGCCCTAGATTCGATTTCCGCCGCGGTCAATTTGTTTTGCACCATGAATTGGGCGAGATCTCCCACCACTTTAGAAGATGGGGTCACCTTAATAATGTCACCGAGGAGTAGGTTGGCCTCCCTGAAGAAAAAAAAACATATTTTTTTACCTAGCTTTTACTTGCAACTTCGACACAGTGGTTATATCAAAACTTTTAACACCCTACCAATATTATAAATATGAATATTTTTAAGGATAGATGTTGTTCCACTTTCACGTAAAAACTAATGAACGGATTGAGATGAAATTTTACAGTATAACAAATAGTACACAACATGATGTATTTTAAGATTTTATATAATTTAGCAGTAATATAACAATAAGTTAAAGCGCATACAGCTAGAAATATAATACAGTCTTTAGCTGAACAATCCAACCCAAAACATTTTTCAATTAGAACCATTGGTTCTTAAGATGTTTAATCAAACAAACTAAATATGTCTATGATAGATATGATATTTATTTCTAAAAATATAAAGAAATATTTTGAATTCTTAAATAAACTGCAATCCTTATTTAAATTGTAAAAGGTTTTAGGTGAACTACTATTTAGTTTACGAAATATCTTGGTTGTCCAGATTTGTTTTTTTTTTTGGGATAATATTGATATCTATGGGGTGTAATTGTGGTGTGTGCGGGATAAAATTAAATTCAAAGTTCAATTCAACACTATTATATTGTCTTTCAACTAAATATATATAGCCGTAACAAATACTACAAGTCCACATACACTATATG
>DWQW01006468.1:0-16261 GCA_018249695.1 Heliconius erato demophoon | reverse complement strand
TGCCAAGCGTGGGGTAAAACAACATAACAGGGTAACACTGATCGAACGTTTTCCGCGCATAGGTATTCTGCGCAATTTTACGCGAGTACCTCCGATTATCAATAAGAGTTTAGACGGACTATACGTAAGCGTATATTCGTTTTCTAAATAAATATTTTTTCCTAAGTGTGGATTAACACTTTAAAAATGTTAAAAACAACCATTGATCTTAACACTTTTCTAACAATTCAAATTTTGAAAGCCTAATATCTTCACATAAAATATCTTCACAGCCAAGGACTTCAAAGAGTATCACCGTAACAACGTAGCGAAGTTGTCTCGTATGAACAAAGCCATCATGAACTACCACGCCAACGCCGAGCGCGAACAGAAGAAGGAGCAAGAACGAATAGAGAAGGAACGTATGCGACGGTGCGTTATTTTATAGTCTAGTTTTTTTTTAGCTTCAGTTTCACCTAGTGTAAACCGCATATAGCAGGAATAAAGACTTTATGCCTAATTATCTAGACATGCGTATATGTGTGGCGGAACTCAACGCCGCGTTTTGTCCTCTTACCAAAGCGAAGAAATGAAAATAATTCACTTTCAAATGGGGATTGGACAACCGTCGCCTTTATTATAAGACTCTGTACCGAACCTGTTAAGAATGTATATAACATAAGTTACGTATGTTACAATATCGATTTTCTACTTTTTTGCGGTATAGGCAAAGAGTCAGTGAAAAAAACAAATCAAACAAACAAAACAAACTATTAGTGTAGTCCAAATAGGTGAAACAAAACACGGCAGTAGTGCAACGGCACTCTAAATGTGACTGGTTGTGGGTTCGATCGCCATTAGAGGAAATGAAATGTTTATTTAAATTTATATTTTCATTTCTTCGCTCTAATGTCGAGATAAAGCACGACGTTAATAGCTATCAATTTGGTAAATAATGCTTAATACAGATTTTTAAAATATTTTTTTTATATGAACACAGTCTTATGGCGGAAGACGAAGAGGGCTACAGGAAGTTGATCGATCAGAAGAAAGACAAGCGTCTAGCGTTCCTGCTGTCGCAGACCGACGAGTACATCGCGAGCCTCACGGAGATGGTCAAACAGCACAAGCAGGAGCAGCGCAAGAAGCAACAGGAGGAGGAGCGTAGGAAAAGGGTTGGTTTCATATTTTTAGTTTATATACATATTTTTAGGTCACGCTCTATCTTACTACTACTAGTAGGGTAGAAAGATTAAATATTATGTAAAGACAATCTCTTTATTTTCCGGTCAAATTTGAGATTGTCCATGTTACGTGGCGACAACATTGCCTTTTGTCATACACGAGAGGGAAAAATTAAAATAATTCAAATTTTTATACGTTTTCTAAATAAGTATTTTTCTTTCCTAAGTGTGGAATAACACTTTAAAAATGTTTAAAAAAAATAAAATAATTACTTGGCTTTCCAATCGAATCCACAACAGTGTGCTTAGATCCTGTCCTTCTACGCCATGACTTAGTTAAAAAGTGGTTATTGAATTGGTCTTTTTAATTTTTATGAAAAAGTAAAATAAGCTTAAATCATATATTATTTTATTTATATATTTAAATTGAAGTTGAGGTTGAAAAAAATTTAAAATAACTTTCTTCGTTACCAGAAATCTCGTAAGAAGAAGGTGCTGGAAGGTGGGGAAATCGATGCATTGGATGACAGCTCACAGACATCTGACTCCAGAGTCAGTGTTATGGATCCGAAGACTGGCGAGGTATTTTGAAAATTGAAATTATTATCTCTATTGTAAACATAACCGAAACTATTGGATATCCAAAATCGATGGATATGGTCAGTTAAATGAGACTAATTATGACGACATGTTACGATAAGTTTCAAGAACTTTTGATGTGTAAAAGTCCAAAATCACATAATATTCGTTAAGGAGATGGGGATGGTACCTAAATATGTGACATCACATTTCAAAATTTAGAGTAACCGAAAATCAGTAATCTGTAAATATACCTGAATGTTGGAATATTTATTTTACAAAACTGTATGGAATTTATATCAAATGAGTCTCATGCAGGATCTCTGCTAGTCTATGCAATACTTAAATTGTAACATAAACATTGAAAATAGGAACTGTTGAGTTTCTTGCTGGCCCTCCTTCCGAGAGCGGTGATAGTTTAATGCTCATGCGACGATTCGAGAGTGCTTCCAAAATCTATTTGAATAAAGAGTATTTTGAAACTTTCTTTAATAATAAGTATTAAAACACGAAATGTATATGAATAAAAATAACTCCCGAACTGCTGTTTAAATTTAACAGTTTCTAGTTGTGAAATTGCAAAATATGTGCCGCGTGTGACGTCACATATTTTATATAATTAAGAGGTGGTGCTTAAAACGTGACGTGACGTAGTCAAAAAATCATGAGTTTCATGTGACATTATTTATGGATAGCCCCATTAATATCTTGTTGGAGATGATTTTTATAGAAAAAAAATAACGCATAGTATAAGAATCTATTTATTTATAATTTTATTTAGATTTTGAAAGGAGAAGAAGCTCCACTACTATCCCAACTTAAAGACTGGATGGACACCCATCCAGGTTGGGAGGTTCTCTCCGACTCTGAAGATTCAGGCGATGACAGTCAAGATGACGATGGTGAAACAAAGAGTTAGTAATATACTATTATTATTATTAAATTTCAGATTGCTGATATAATATTTAACTGTTTTATATCATAAATTTAACTTTTTTTTGTAATACATCTATATATCTTCATTTAAAGAAAAGAAAGATAGAAGTCACAAACATAGGGATGAGAAGAGTGACAAAGAGAAGACGGATGAAGAGAAGGCACGCGATATGATCAAGAAAGCAAAAGTTGAAGATGATGAATACAAGACTGAAGAACAAACTTATTACAGGTGATAAAATATTCTAGAATTTTCTATTTAAATAAAATAAATTAAAAAATATGGATTATATGTTAATTGTTTTTGTTTTAGCATTGCTCACACCGTTCATGAGTCTGTCACAGAACAAGCAAGTATCCTTGTCAATGGAAATCTTAAAGAATATCAGATTAAGGTTTGTAATATTTTATGTAGATTTGTCCTATATTATTATGTATATAAAATGTACGCACAGTTTAAAACATTTTCCCGTTAACATAACAAGGTTGGCAGAGGCAACTTAGTGTTATACTGTTATATTTCTCAATTTTAGAGACGTGACGTGTTGAGTGGCGGAAATAAACGCTGCGCTTTGTCTACCAAAGCGGGAATATGAAATAAACCCAACGTGTGGGTCTCAACCTCACAACCAAGACTGTTTCATGCTTTAACTGTTTGCGCCACCACGTCCTCGATAAAAAAATATAATTAATACATATTATTTTCTTTATTCTAGGGCTTGGAGTGGTTGGTATCCCTGTTCAACAACAATCTCAATGGTATTCTGGCTGACGAGATGGGTCTCGGCAAGACCATTCAAACAATTGCATTAGTTACTTACCTGATGGAGAAGAAGAAAGTGAATGGACCTTTCCTTATTATTGTACCACTCAGGTATGTAAACAGTTATTTTCGTGTGATTAAATTAATAATTTATTGATATGATTAAAGAGATATAATAAAGTGTTATATAGATACTTAAAACAAAAGAGATTTTGCCAAAAATGAAAAAAATGTTTTATCTAACTAATAAAATTATCGTTCTAAAATTAAATACCATTTATTAGGAATGACGCACACAGACAGTAACTTATCAAAACGACAACATCGCACCCGCCTCATTCACGAAATCGAGTCGTAGTTATTGGTGGTGAAGTCGAACGTTGTTTAGGTTTATTATAAAATAGAACACAAGAGATATCCCTTTCTCGTTCTGGTATGTTTTTTGAGAATAAACGTGGCAGCTTGGTAACGTTTAGCAGTATTTTATAGTAGTAGGTGTTTACGTTATTGTTATCATGCGTAATACACTATAAATAAAAATAGTAAATTGAAAAAAAAAGATCCTACATCTAAACTGTTGACGTATCTCGATAAATTTTGTAAGTTAAAAAAAATAAATTAAATTAGCTTCACGCTGTATCCCGCACACAGCAGGGTAGGCAGAGGGAACCCAGTGTTAAGACACTCCCGTTCCCCACTTTCTGCCGAATTCTGGAGGCATTGCGTGTTGAGTGGCAGAACTCAACGCCGCGCTTAACCTCGACACCAGAGCGAAGAAATGGAAATATAAATTTAAATAAATATTTCATCTCCTCGAGTGGGGATCGAACCCACAACCAGTCGGTTTTGCAGTGCACCTCGTGCCGCTGCGCCACGACTGGCCTAAATTTTGTAAGTTATTGGTTTGAAATATTTTACCCTATATGCTGCTCCCGTAAAAGGAGCGCAGACGCTACAGGGTGACTGTGTTACAGGGTGACTGACTCATATTAGCTTCACGCTGTATCCCGTATAAATATATGCATCATTTCCTCGAGTGGAGATCGAATCCAAAAATAGTCGTGTTTACAGTTACACTTTGTGCCCCTGCGCCACGTCTGGCCTCAAATTATATGATAAATATATTTAAAATATTCTGATATCAACAGTACACTATCTAACTGGGTGCTTGAATTCGAGAAGTGGGCACCAACAGTGCAGGTGGTGTCGTACAAGGGGTCGCCGCAGTCACGACGCCTCGTCCAGACCCAGATGAAATCAACTAAGTTTAATGTGTTGCTAACTACTTACGAATACGTTATTAAGGATAAGGGCGTATTGGCTAAAGTAAGTTTTTTTATTTTATTTTTTGAATAAAATTAAGAAGAAATATTTATGTATTGTATGTAATTTTCGCATACACACTGGTTTCTACATTTAGGCACTCCTGATTCGTTTACTTGCCAATAAGAAACGTTTTTTTATCTGTATTTTTATAAATTTTTAGTATCCTACCCACAATCCACTCTCTCAAGACAATGAAGCAACGAATTTAATACTTAGGGATTTCTATATTTATTATATTAAATGTCAAATCAGTTAAATATTTTTATCAATCTACATAATAAACTAAAAAAATATATCATAATTTACAGGTGCAATGGAAATATATGATAATAGATGAAGGTCATCGTATGAAAAACCACCACTGCAAACTGACGCAAGTGCTAAACACTCATTACGTGGCCCCACACCGCCTCCTACTTACCGGTACTCCCCTACAAAACAAGCTGCCCGAACTTTGGGCACTCCTGAACTTCTTACTGCCGTCCATATTCAAAAGTTGCTCTACTTTTGAACAATGGTTCAATGCGCCTTTTGCTACTACCGGTGAAAAGGTTTGTAAAATATATAAGAACTGCTTTGTTCTCTGTGTAAAGAAGTAGTTTAAAAAGAAATAAACAAATAATGTTTTTTTTTTATTTGTAACTTTTTTAATTCAAATTATATTTAATGGCTTATTATTGAAATTGGAATTTTTCGATAAGGAAATGACTTAGTGACAAGTTCTGTCTTTCTATTCCTCTAATTGTGTAATAACAACATAATATAAAATAAATTATTTATAATATTTTTTTTAAATACATATTTAGAAAACTATAACTCTAAAAAACGTTAGTTTTATTTTATTTAATATTCAACGATAAACTATAAATAATATGAATTTTGTGATCCAGGTGGAACTAAACGAAGAAGAAACTATCCTTATCATCCGTCGTCTACACAAAGTATTGCGTCCGTTCTTGCTGCGTCGACTTAAGAAGGAAGTGGAGAGTCAGTTGCCTGACAAGGTGGAATATATTATCAAGTGCGATATGAGTGGTCTCCAGCGCGTATTGTACAAGTAAGTTCTTTTTTTTTATGTTTAAATTTATTTTATTTTAGACTTTTTTAAAGCTGTTGAAAATATAAAATAATAATTATAATATTTTTGTAATAATTTAATTGTTTATTTATTTATTTATTTTTATTTAATTATTTTGTTCTTATATTTTTATTCTCTTATTTCTTTTTTGGGTGTACAATAAAGTTTTATTTAAAAATTATTATTATTAAATAAAAATAAAAACCATATATAGTTATTTAGAAAACGTACAATGATTTGAACCCGCGCCATTGGAAACTAGTGTTAGGAGCGCTTGGACGGTTTACAAAAGACGCGGGTTCAAATCCCACTACGTTCAAATTTTTATATGTTTTGCAAACAAGTAAAAAATAACCATATATAGCTAACCAGTATAACAAATAAAATAGACGAATATTATATTATTATGATAAAAAAAGAACTCTTTCACCCGGCGCGTGATACTATTAAATCGATTAATATATACTAATGTAATTAGCTAAATCAACATTTCTATTAACATTCCATACCATTGTTTCTTTTATATATTTTTTTTATCTTAGGCACATGCAGTCCAAGGGCGTACTACTAACAGATGGATCGGAGAAAGGCAACAAGGGCAAGGGTGGAGCTAAAGCATTGATGAATACTATTGTTCAACTTCGGAAGCTGTGCAACCACCCATTCATGTTCCAGCACATCGAGGAGAAGTTCTGTGACCATATCGGTACTGGTGGAGGAGTTGTTTCTGGGTATGAAAATATATTTTTAAGTTTGTTAAGTCAGTTATCATTCATCAATTAAGTAAAGTCGTATTTTTATTTTATATAATAACGCATACATCAGGCAGTTCATTAAATACAATAAAATAACATATTTTTGACTAGGATAATTTGCATTCTTATATTGTATTAAATTTTTATTTTTTTAATGTATTTAAAATATTTTTACATAAAATCTAGAAATACATATACTTTTACAATATTACTAATTTTAAATATTAACAGAATACAGAGTACATTACTACTTTGCAATCTATATGCAATTTATACTTATATTATTTATGAAATAATCAATATTTTTTTATATTAATATAAAAAAAATCCAGAGTGAAAACGCAACATCTTAGCATTAGCAATTTAGTCTATGAAGGATTTTGTTTCTGAACCTTACTTATTTTTTTTACTTAATTATTTAAAAAAAAATGTTTTAATCATTATTATTATATAATTTTAGGCCTGATCTATACCGAGCGTCCGGTAAATTTGAACTTTTGGACCGCATCTTGCCTAAATTGAATAGAACAGGGCACAGGGTGCTTGTGTTCTGTCAAATGACACAGTGTATGACCATCATTGAAGACTATCTCTCTTGGAGAGCTTTCCAGTATTTGAGGTAAATGTTTATTATAAGTTTTTTTTTAATACAAAATTAAATTTTATACAGTAATACAGAAATTTGATTTACATATATTTTTTATTATGTCACAGGATTTAAAAATTAAAATAAATGTATGTTTTGTATTGTTGAATAAATCGACTAGTTTTGCTTAGTTATAAAACGTCTAAAAATTTGAACGTCCGATAGGCGTTTACCAAGAACGTATGGCTTAGTGGTCAGAGCGCTTGGAAAATTTCCAAAAAGCATTCAAATTTTTATGTTTTCTAAATAAGTATTTTTATTGTTTTAATAAAGTATGTGCATACTTTGGCTAATTAAAATTACTATCGAATATGCTCTGAATCTAGTGTTACGACACTCCGTTACCCACTTTCCACAATATCCGAGTTATATTGCGTGTTGAGCTCATTGCAACGCGTTGTCTACCAGATCATTGAAATGTAAATAATTTAAATATAATCATTACTCCAAGCGCGCTCAGTGGCCTCCATATAATATTAAAATTGTCTATTATTAAGGAATATGAGGCCGTCGTGGCGCACAGGCATAAGCGTGTAAATGTAACGCGACGGCTGTCGGTTTGATTACCTCGATTCGAGGATATTAATTATTATTTAATCATATATTAATTTCTTCGAGGCAAAAGCGCCGCATTGAGGCCAGTCGTGGCGTAGCGGCACGAGGTGTGACTGTAAAACCGACTGGTTGTGAGATCGATCCCCACTCGAGGAGATGAAATATTTACCTAAATTTATATTTCAACTTCTTCGCTTTGGTGTTGGGGTTAAGCGCGGCGTTGAGTTCTGCCACTCAACACGCAATGCCTTGCAAATTGGAAAATGGGAGTACAATATATACAATATTCCCCCGCCTACCCTGCTGCCATATGCGAGATACGGCGTGAAGCTGAAAAAAAAATATTTTTTCAATATATTCAAAATATATATTTTTCAATATATTTGAATGTAATAAATAACATTCTAGATTAGACGGTATGACAAAAGCGGAGGACCGTGGGGAGCTCCTGAAGAAGTTTAACGATGCTAACTCGGAGTACTTCATCTTCTTGCTGTCGACACGCGCCGGCGGCCTCGGGCTCAACTTGCAGAGCGCTGATACTGTCATCATATTTGACTCCGATTGGAATCCTCACCAGGTATGGTATATGTGCAGGACACCCTTTTTTGTATGTTATTTATCTTCACTCTATATTCTGCATGTAGGAAGTAGGCAGAGGGAACCCATTTTTAAGACACTGAGGCACTTTTAGGTTAATTGGCGGAACTCAACGCTGCGCTTTATTTCTTAATAAAGCAAGGCAATGAAAATTGTTTATTTTCTCTAGTGGAAATCGAACTCATAAACCCTGACCTTATAAACTATAAATGATCGATTTAGAGTGTAAACCTGCTAACAATTTATTAACAGGAGAGACAAAAATGGGCATTTAGTATCCTCAGAAGATTTTTACTATTTGTATTCTCTATTATATGAAATAAAATAATGGTTAATTTTGGTGTATTAATACACGTTTGTATATATTTTTTTTATTTTCGGATGGTATAAAAATTTACATAACGAATAAATTCAACGGCTTTTGAAAACTAACAAAAGTTACTAAGGCGGACGGAGTCATAACACTGTGCCATTTATGGAATACAATGTGAAGCTAAATAAGATATTTTTTATCGCTTACACAAACACTGTATAATTATAATACTTTCAACAGGATCTACAAGCCCAAGATCGAGCGCATCGTATCGGCCAGCGCAATGAAGTGCGTGTACTGCGTCTGATGACTGTTAATTCCGTGGAAGAAAGGATTTTAGCTGCAGCAAGGTGAACTTTTAATTAAAAAAATTCTAGCTTTTAGCTTTAAAATAGAGGAAACCTCTTTTTTCAGATATGGGATTAAATCCACAACCATGCTGCTTATATGAGCCGCTGCGCCACCACGGCGTCAATATTTTATTTTATTTTCCAGGGAGTAACAGTAACTATACAACTAATTTTTATATTAATTTTTATAAAACATATAGGTTTGCTATGCAAACCTATATGTTTTATGACTTACAACAAATTATTATGTTATAAAACTTATAGGTTTATTAAAAACCAATCAAGATGTCACAGTCCACAGATTACTTTAAAAAAATAAAAAAAAACAAAATGATTTTCACGATCATTACACATATTATTATTAAATGAAACTATTATTTAACCGAATTAATCGCGTATATTTACTTAATATTATACATATTTGGAAACCCGGAGTTAAGAACACTTTGCAACAGTCACGGGTAGACTGAGGTGGCATATATATTAAAAGTTTTTTTATTAATTAATGTGTTTTTGTTCTTTTTTTCTTTTATATTAATTTCCTATATTTAACATTCTTATAAACTTTATAATTTGTGATTTCTTTTTAGGTACAAATTAAACATGGATGAAAAGGTCATCCAAGCTGGTATGTTTGATCAGAAGTCGACTGGCTCAGAGCGACAACAATTTTTACAAAGCATTCTACATCAAGATGGAGACGATGAAGAGGTAAGGAATGTTTATTGATAATTCAAATAAGCTTAAATAAGAAATTTCAATGGAATTTAGCGCAAATAATATGAATTTTAAAGTATATTATATAAATAGAAACAAATAATACTAGATGATAAAGTTAAGTTCATAAATATAATTAACTATTATATAAGTAACTTTTTGTAACAAAACACATAAGAAAAGAATGGACTTTTATATTATTAACCTAATATTATCTTCTTTTTTCTGATAATCAAACTATTCAAACATTCATACAAACAATGCAAATGTAAAATAATACTCGACTACTCGTTAAATCTCTAATAGACTTGCTTCATATAAAATTATGGTCAAGGCGCATATGGTAGCAGAAACGTGTAACTGTAAACGCGATAGTCGTAGGTTCAATTCCCGTTAGAGGGAGTGAATTAATTTATATTTTTAATTTTCCTCGTTCTGGTAATATATTAAAGCACAGCGTTGAGTTGCGCTACTCGACATGCAATGCCTTGAGAATTCGGCGTAAAATGCGGTACAAAGTGTCTTATATGGATAAACGGTGAAACTAATATAAATTGTTAATGACTTCCACAATTTAACCAAAGGAGGAGAACGAAGTGCCAGACGACGATCTGATCAACGAGATGATCGCGCGCTCCGAGGAGGAGCTGGAGATATTCAAGCAGATAGACATCGAGAGGAAGAAGACGGAGACGCAGTCGCGCCTCATCGACGAGTCCGAGCTGCCCGACTGGCTCGTCAAGAACGACGACGAGGTCGTGTGCAATAAGGTACTTCTTGTATAGTCATTATTCTTTACGTCACTCTACCTACTAATTATTTGAAATTTTATAAAATATATTTTTATTCCTAGTGTGAAATTTAATAATATTAAAACTTTTTGTAATTTAAATGTACATTTAAAGAGTTAAAAGTTCCCTATTATTAATATTATTAATAAACAAAGGCCTAAAAATTATATTTTAATAGGAAATTTTAAATCTACATAAACTTTAGTACTATAGCACCTTCAAATATATTTGGTATGATGCCATAACTTGTGAAAAGTTACTAATGTAAGTATTCATGTGTAAAATAAATAAAAATATGGCCGCCCAACGTTTCTAAAGTACACTAAAAATGGGGCGCAGACGGTCTGATTTCTCTACTGGTACTCCTACTTTGCTATATGCGAGAGGTGCGTAAAACTAGAAAAAATATATGTTTTCGAATTATTAAAATATGCACCAATTTAAATGCTGTGTTTTAATTTCATTACACCGTCGTGGCATATTGGCGCATCATTTCACTGTAATCGCAACAGTTGTGGATTCGATTCCCACTCAGAGAAATGTCGTATGTTCTTTTTATTTATATTCTTCTGCCTATCCTACTATACCTAGCGGCACCAACGTGAAGACAAAACAAATTTTATTTAAATTCATTTATTTGTTAGGGTCAAGGCTGGAACTATTTAGATGAAGATGAAACACTAGGCCGGGGATCTCGCCAGCGCAAGGAGGTGGACTATACGGACTCGCTCACTGAGAAGGAGTGGCTCAAGGCCATCGACGAGGAGGACGAGGAGGACGAAGAGGAGGAGGACGACGATGACGAAGTGTTGGACAAGAGGCGCAAGAGGGGACGGAAGCGACGGTACTTATTTGTGTTGTATATATGTGTTGCTATTTATGTAATTATATGAAGTTTGTGAAATAAGACATAAGTTTCTTTGAAATTCTTGGTTAGTAAGAGTAAATAATTTAAATATTTATTTTGCGTTGATAATATTAATAATACAGCTATTAACAATTTTCTTCAGTTACGTTTACTTATTATTTTATGTTCATTTTAAATAGTTTGGGGTATTCTTTTTATTACTAATAATTTTCCTCAATTAGTTTCACTTATTTTGTTTGCTCATTTTAATTACTCAGGTATTTTTTCTAATATTAAGAATTTTATTTCCCTTATTATTCTTTCTTATTTACTTACTATTTTTTTCTTTTTCGGCTTATATTGATTATTTAGGCTTATATTTTCTTACTAATCCTAGTAAAAACTGAAAATATGTTCATAAATATAGTTAATAAATATTCTTATAGTTGAGCCGGCGAAGCCGCGTGAGTCCTCTAGTTGTGTAATAAATATAGTCCAGATTATCTCGTTTCTTCAGAGTTGATGTTGGTTATGACTACTGACGATGATTTACATATTAATTGCGCGAACTAACATCACAAAGAAAAATTTCAAATTTAAATGTTTTATATAATTTTAGCCGTCAAGACGATTCTGATGAAGATGAAATACCCAGTTCTTCTAAGAAGAAAAGTAAAACAGAGCTCAATCAGCTCAAGAAGAGACTTAAGAATATAATGAAGAAAGTAATAGATTACACTGATGAGTACGTATTTACTAAAATTATTTTATATTTATAGCTCAAAATATATAAAGATAGATTTTTTTTTAATATTTTAGACACATCTTAATATGATATTATAGATAAAAACTATAACAAATTTATAATTCATTCTCTTTTTGCCCGCTTAAGTTTGTAAATTTTTATAAGTTGTACTCCAACGGCTTCACGCTTTATTCCGTATAGCCGGATTGGCAGGAGCAAATCTTATATCAAAACAGGACATTTCCCCACTTTCTCCTCGAAATGGGGACGTGGCGTGTTGAGTAATGGAGCTCGATGCTGGACTTCGATCGCTCAATCTTGCCAAAGCTGGAAATGACAGTACGAGTTACTTTTATGTGGTGGTGTGGTGCTATCCTATCACCTATGCCGCTACAATGGCTTAAATGTTAATAACTTTAAATTATCAATAATATAACGTGTCGCTTTTATCTATAGCAATGGACGGGTTTTGTCGGAGCCATTTATGAAGTTGCCATCTCGGCGGGAGCTTCCCGACTATTATGATGTAATCAAAAAACCTTTGGACATCAAAAAAATCATGAATAGAATTGAAGATGGGAAGGTATGTATTTATACTAATTGATTATTAATGTACAAAACAAACATTTATTAATATATACAAGTATTGTAAGTTGAAGACGTTGTATGATACATATGTTAAGTGTTAAGAGATTCTCGACTTTCCGCTCAATTTTCGGGACATTAGTTGCTGAGTAGTGGAACTCAACACAGCGCTTCGACTTTTTACCAGAGCCAGGATGTAAAAAAAAATCTTCCAATCGGGATTCGGATCCCCGTTTATAACCTGGTCGGTTTCCAGGATACGCGGGTTTGAGTCCCGCTACGTTCAAATTTTTTATACGTTTTTTAAATAAGTATCCCCCCGTTTATAGTCAAACGCTGTACCCCTGCACTCCGATGGCCTCGATATATTATAGTAATAATAATTCAATATTTTATATAATTATGTGAAAAAAACCACCAAGTTTCAAAGGAAACTCTGCTATTTATATTAAAAAATTAGGTTGTATAATGTTTTTGCCTCTCAGTACACAGATATATCGGACATGGAGCGCGACTTCTTCACGCTGTGCGCCAACGCGCAGACCTACAACGAGGAGGCGTCGCTCATCTACGAGGACTCCGTGCGCCTCCGCAACGTGTTCATCGAGATCCGGCGCCGCTACGACAGCGGCCAGAACTCTGACGACAGTGACGAAAATGATAAAGGTATTGTGGAGCCGCCATATTTCATTTTCCTTTCTTTTAGAGTTTTTTTTAACTTTACATTGTATCTCACACATGGAGAAAACCGGACCTCACTTTCTGGCCAGGTTTCGAGACATTGACGTATTGATTGGCGGAACTCAAAACTCCGCTTTGCCTTGTTAGCAGAGAAAATGAAAATAACTCATTTCTCCGAGTGGTAATCGAATCCACAGTAACAGTCACATGCTGTGCCTATGTGCCATGACCGCTTTTGTGTCAAAAATATTAACTTTCTCATGAATAAGCTGAAGTATGTAAAAACTGAAAGTACAAACTAAGTTGGTAAGATAAGTTAGATGTTTTATTGAAAAGACGTACAGTCAAATTTATATACTATTTTATTACACAATTTACGCAAATTATTATAAATTTATGTTAATGGTGGATTGTAGTGATTGACAATGCATTATTTTATGAAATTATAAATGAAGGCTTTAGTAAAGAAAAAAAATGTTTTATATTTTATTATTGCTAATCTAATTAGTTGATTATTATAAATAAATATGTTCTATAGATACTTAACCAGTAATACTTATTATAATTTGTTTTTATATGTTTTTTAGATGATGTTGATTCTGATGGAGAATCTAATCGCTCCGTTAAGATGAAAATTAAGTTGAAAAACAAAAGCAAGAGTACACCGTCGAGGAAAAGGAAACAACGAAAATATATCTCTGACGATGATGAGGACTATGAGGAAGATTAATTGACATTTCTGCCAACATTCACTTAATATATTAAAACATGATTATTGTATCAGTCTCGAGAAACCAATTAATTTTTAAACTTATTGATAGGCATTTAGATTGGTCTTTTTCTAAAAATTATAATTTAAAAGACAAGATCATTTATTTGTTCAATCAAGAAATATCCACGTCAAACCAATATTATGGCACAGCATTACTATGGTAGTAATCTTTATTTCTCCTAGCTTCACGCTGCATCCCGCACACAGCAGGGTAGCCAGAGGGAGGGAACCTAGTGTTGAGCCACTCCTTTCCCTACTATCCGTCGTGGCGGTACTCAACGCCGGGCTTTTGCCTTGGTGCCAGAATGAAGAAATGAAAATATTAATAATTTAACGTACGTAATTCGTTTCCTCGAGTTGAAATCGAACCCACAACCGTCGTGTTACAGCCACACCCTTATGCCGCAACGCCACGACGGTCTCAATAGTAATCATACAATAATAATTAAGTGTGAAAGATGAATCTTTTATTATTACTAAATAAGAATAAGTAACATTTACTAATAACAAATGATAAGCTGTCAGGCTGAACAATATGATAGTATCTATAATTTAAATTATTTTACAGTCTTCATAATTCTAACAGGATACTTTTATGGTAGAACCATTTTTTTAATTATAGACATTTAAATATATATGTTTGTGTAGTAGTGACATTTTTTGATTAAATAAAACAATTTCTACAAAATTATGTTTTTATTAATAAAACCTTAAATTATTTTTGCAACTATTTTATCCTTGGTAAAGTTCTTCGTTTTAATGTCTGCCCATTTGCAATCTATCCCGTGCACTGACTTCATGTGTTTATTTAAACTTGTGCTATGTGTAAATCTTTGTGTACAAGTGGGACAGGGGAAAGGCTTATCTCGTGTGTGCACTCTCTTATGACGTTGCAAGTCACCATTCGTGAAAAATGATACATGACATAAATCACATTTATAAGATTTGTCCCCAGCATGTCTGAAATAAAATAATAGGAAATAGTAATATTTACAATAATATTTAAAATAACAAAGATCTTATGTATTTTACTAGTTCACAAATATTCAATAAATAAATCAGCTTCACACTGTATCAGCTGCACACAGCAGGATAAGCAGAGGAAACCTAGTATTAAGACACTAGGTGCCACCTTGTATCCTTAAAGGCCAGTTGTGGCGCAGAAGCACAGTGTGATTGCAAAATTGACTGGTTGTGGGTTTAATCCCCACTCAAGGAGATGAAATATTTATTTAAATTTATATTTTCCATTTCTTCGCTCTGGTGTCGAGGCAAAGCGTGGCATTGGGTTCCACCACTTGACACACAATGTCTCCAGAACTTGGCGGAAAGTTAGTTAGGTTCCCTCTGCCTACCCCCTGTGAGCGGGATACAGCGTGAAGCTGAAATATATCCTTAAATTGGAGAGAATAGTAACATCCTCAAACTTTTGGTAATTTGTGGTGGTTGATATCAAACAAAAAAGCAATGAAATTTCATTACCTTTTCAAGTGAATAATCAAGCTTTTTTTAGTATGTGTTTTATATCCACACAAGTGACATTCCACTTCCTTAACCGCATTATGTTTTTTTTTATGATTTAGTAGTTCAGAGCAAGTTACAAATGTCCTCCCACAATCTTCACAATTATAGTTCTTAACATTATAATGACGATACATGTGGTCCTGTAAGGTTTGTTTGGATTTCAACTGCTTGAGGCATATGTCACATTTAAATTTGCCTATTTCATGTACATCCAAATGTTTCTTTAATGAAAACGCATGCTTAAATTGCTTTCCACATTTTGAACAAGTGAAATATGTTGTATTACTATGAGTCTTACGATGTGCATTTAGACTGGCGGACTGTGTAAAGCTTTTACCACACTCACACTGAAATGGACGATCACCACTATGTTTCCTCATATGATTCACTAGAGTCTGGCTGTGAGGTGTGTTGTATAAACATTTAGTACAATGATAACGACGATTGATACCGAAACCTGAAACTTTACCGTGATGTTTCCTCTTTTGATGCATCGATACTGTATGTTTATTTAATGAAGCTTCTGATTTGAGAA
>DWQW01006467.1:0-16263 GCA_018249695.1 Heliconius erato demophoon | reverse complement strand
CCACGGACTACTGCAAAGTGTTCGAAACGTCGGGTTTCCAAAAATGTATAAAAGTACAAAATATACGCGATTAATCCGGTTAAAATAGTTTCATTTAAAATGTGTAATAATCGTGAAAATCAAAGAGAATATTAGGTTCCCTCTGCCTGCTATATACGAGTTACAGCGTGAAACTGATAAGAAAAATAAAAAATACTAGGGCTCAAGCGTGGCTTCGTTCTCGCTATACTTATTTTTATATTGAAGCTAAAAGATAATAAATATTTTTTAATAAAAAGTACCCTGTCCCTTTCTTACATCTCTAACAATATGTGCGATATTAGTACGAAGTATGATGCTTGATTTCAGGTTCTATCAGCCGGTATAAACATACCATCTGGAGCTCATCTCTCAGTGTGCTACACGGACCCGCTGTGGGGCACGGAGGCGAGGAGGCATCACCTCTCTGACTCCAAGTTCTTCGAATGCTCCTGTGACAGGTGCTCTGATGTGACCGAATTTGGTACTATGTTTAGTGCTGTTAAGTGTAAGAAGAAGTAAGTGTTTTAGTCTGTGTCTATATGCTAAGTAGAAGAGTATTAAAAGGAATTAATTATATGGAAGTCAAGGCTTTAGAATTGTTATTTAACTGTGTGTTCGTGTAATTAAACGGATTTTATTTATTACTGTGCAACATTTGCACAGTAATAAATAAAATCCGAATACTTTTTTACATTTTCGAAGAAATTTTGCTCTTCTCGTTTTTTTTATAAACTTTATTTTTTAGAACTCTATAAGAGTTTACTCAAGTAAACTCACAGTATATTCTCAGAATTAGCGGTGAATATTTTCGTGTAAAACACGTCAAAGGTCAGTGCATGTTTGTATGACATTTAATTCAAAATGTATGCACAAGTAAAAACTTCTATATACATTTAGTTCTACTTCGCCTTCCGTGGTTAAAGGAAAATAGCTAAGAATTGTGTATGACAAATGGCACAATAGATATCCGAATAAGTGTCCAAAGTTACTCCGACCGAAGGTAAAGTATAGTTTAAGTTTACGATTTTTTTTCATAAGAATTGAAATGTGTTAGATTCAAATGTTATAAAAATAATAAAAAAAATGAATTGAAATAGTAATTCCTGAGATTAAGGTGTCCCTTATCGACCCAATAAACTCTTCAGCTTTATAAATAACTTAACTAAAACGACAATGAATTTCTTAACTTTTCAGAGACTGCAGTGGCTATCTCTTACCGGACACCTTTATTTTGCCAATCCTCCACAAGACCAAGTCTCCAGACCCCAACACTAGAGGATTAGACAATAAATTCTGGAAATGTAACAGTTGTAAGGATGAAATATCTGACTCCATCATACAGCAACTCCTGCAAGATATTGGCAAGGAGCTAAGCATTATGCCTAAAGGCGATCCTGATGCTTGCGAGAGGTTTGTAATTGAAGGTTTTGAATTTTAATTTGCGCTCCATGCTGTACTCCTAACATAGCAGGATATACAGAAGGAACCTGGGAACCTAGTGCTAAGATTCTCCGAAAAAAATAGATCAATAACGTCACAGAGCTTACGACTGTACACGTAACAGATCGTGGGTTCGATTCTCACTTGTGAAAATTAAATATTTCATATTTTCATTTCCTTGTTCTGGTAACGAGGCAGAGCGCTCCGCCCCCCAAAACGCAGAACTCTGCAGAAAGCATAGCTGCTAGCCATAACCAGTATATAATTTATTATGACACGTAAAAACTTTCAATATTAGATCATGAAATGAAAATGTTAAACATATTTTGGACTTTACTTTTTTAACGTATTAGTGTTAATGAAAACCAGTTTTCATTGGAAAATACTGCTTTCCCATGGTCTCGTAGTCTATACTTAGGCGTATAGTGATCTCAGAGATTTTCTAAATAAGCCAAAATTGTTGAAAATTTTGGCTTATTTAGTTGTCTACAAAATAGCACGAATAAAAAAATATATTTTATTTTTAAACATTTTTAAAGTGTTATTCCACACTTATTTTTTTTTTAAATAAGTATCTAAATAAGTAAAAATATTTTAATAGTAGAGGCCATCGTGGCGCAGGTGCTCAATGTTGTGAATGTAAACGTGATGGTTGTGGATTCGATCCCCACTTGGGGGAGTGAAATATTTAAAATGTTTATTTTCCTCCCTCTGGCGAATAGCCCACTAAACTCACAATTTAGAAGTGTCTTAATAGGAACAGAGCATTTAAACACTTCGTTCCCAGCTTCCCTCGGCCTACCCTGTTATGTGCGGGATACAGCGTTGCTAAAAAACCCATAAGATATAATTTTACTTTTTTTTCTTTCTTAAAAAATGTTCTAAATACAATAATAGTTATCCTGTTAAAATTATCTGTGTAGTATGAAACAAGTAAACGAAGCGATTATTTTTTTTCCGGATCTTATCTCGCTATCAGTCGTTTGAGACTTGTTAAATGTCGGTGATTAGGAGTTTAAAATGAATGTTAAAAAGGAGAAACATGCAACTTTGTTGTAAACTATTATATTTAAATATTTTATTTTAAGATACTATATAAGCTAATAAGGTCATCGCTAACAGAATGTTGTCTGTTAGTAGGTTCGATCTCGAGCCTGGAGAATAATTATAATATTTACCTACTATCATTTTACTTCTTCGGAGGGATACAGCGTGAATCTTTCACGCACATAGCTGGGTAGGCAGAGAGAACTTGAGAATCTAATGTTAAGACACTCTGTTCCTTATTATGACAGTTCTTTCTTGAGACATTGAGTGGCAGAACTGAAAAACTGCTCCTTTCCTTGATACCAGATCGAGAAAATTAAAATATTAAATATTTCACTCTCTCGAGTGTGAATCGAACCCACAACCGTCGCGTACAGTCACACGCTTGTGTCCTTGCGATGCGACTGCTTTATATATTTCTTAAGGTTAAATGTTATCCTAGATTCATCAGCCACTGCAGCAGCTATCTCCACCCCTCCCACTATTACATGACAGATGTCAGCCTTGCTCTAGCTCAGATGCTTGGACAGGACAGCGGCCTGACCAAGTTGAATGAAGATCGATTAATTTTGAAGACCCAATTGTGCAGGAAGATCGCTGATTTGTTGGAGACCTTGGCACCAGGTTATTATTTTACTATAGATGCTGCATCGAGCTTAGCTAAATTCGAAAGAAATGTTAATATAATTTTAAAAAAAATTTTTTGTTATATTTTAATTTTTTTTTTCAACCTTAAGCTGTATCCCGTATGTTGCAGGGCAGGCAGAAAAATCCTAGTGTTAAGACTCTCCGATCCCCACTTTCCTCCTCCAAATTCCGGAACCATTGGCGTGTGGCAAGGGGTGGAACTCAACTCCGCCCTTTCCCTCAATACCAGAGCGAAGAAATGAAAATATAAAATATATCATTTCCTCAAGTGGGAATCGAATCTTACTCCACGTCCGGCTTCAATTCTTTATATTTGTTCTATGTTTTTCATTTATTTGTTGTCTGTCTTATGATATAAAAAATAAACAGTTATATCCCAAACAGGATTTTACTTAAGATGTATGAATTTCAGCTGAAACCCGCCTCCGCGGTTCACTGCTCTTTGAACTCCACGCAGCCGTGGCTGAGACTGGCCACAGAAAGTCGTTGACTGATGGACCGATGGTTATGTTAGGTTATGTTACGGTAAATATAATGTACTTAGAAATCAATTTAAAAAAAAAAAAAAAAATTCATTACAAGAAGTGATATTTTGTACTACATAAGTCTACAAATGTTTCTGCTTTAACACGTTCACTGCGGCTTGAGGTCGAAATCGGCCTCATATAGGCTTCACGTCGATAGGTGTTTGCTAATGCAATATATGAAATATGAGGCCGAAATTACCTTAACCGCAACAGCTGAAAATACTCAAAAATAGATCCCACAGTGAACATGTTTAAACTTTAACACAAGTCACATCATTTGCTACAATCATTAAAACATTTATTTTTTTTTGCTTTAAAATCAGCTTCACGCTGTATCCCGCACACAGCAGAGTAGGTAGAGGGAACCCAGTGTTTAGACACTATGTGTCCCACGCTCCGAGTTCTGGAGGCATTGCGTGTTGAGTGGCAGAACTCAACGCTGCGCTTTGCATCGACACCAGAGCGAAGAAATGGAAATATAAATTTAAGTAAATATTTCATCTCCTCGAGTGGGGATCGAACCCACAACCAGTCGGTTTTACAGTCACACTTTGTGCCGCTGTGCCTCAATTTAATTAATTAATTAATTTAAATATTTACATGTTTTTTTTAGGAATCCCGTAAAATCCTCCTGGAATCAGCCGCATTGCTAGCTCATGAGCCACCGGAGCTGCCTGAAGGTCTTCTTGGGCGACAGGCGAGGATCAACTTGATACAAATGGACGAACTTATCAGAACGTTATCCGCAGCTTTACCTTCACCACTGTAGTTACATTAGTTGTTTATATTTTGTATTGGCATGATTTAAACTCAATAAAAAGCTAAGATTATTTTTGGTTCTTTTTATTTGTTTTTTTTTCAGGTTCACGCTGTATCTCACATATAGCAGAGTAGGCAGAAGGAACCTAATGTTAAGTTTCGTTCCCCCCTTTCCTCCGAATCTTCGAGGCATTGTGTGTTGAGTGGCAAAACTGAACGCCGCACTTTGCTTTGTTACTAGAAAAAATTAAAATATTAATAAACAGTAATTCATTCTTTCAAGTAGGAATAAAACCCACAATCCATAATTTTTACAGTCACACGCTTGTGCCAATCTTGAAACTATTTTATTTTTGCCTACCGTGCTATATGCGTAATAAATCTCGCTACCAAAATAAAATAACAATAGATATTAAAGAAAAATATAATTTTCCTTATCTTAAACATAATACGCAATGATAAAATAAAATATCACAAAACATCAGCAAAAAAAATATACTACAAACATTCAAAATTTGCAAACAAACGCCTTACACTATCATAATGAAATTATCACGAGTCAACACGCCGGAGACGTCTCAGTCGTTCTCGGACACCTTCTTAGACACCTGTCGCTACTTTGCATCTTCAATTGTGTGAAATATACTCAATTTATAGAGGTTTTCTATGAAATTTGTCAAAAATAGTGCACATAAATGGAATTTTTAGTGAAATTACAGCTCTTACATTTCGTTGAGGAAGAAGACTATAAAGATTAGTGGCGTCGAAGGTTTTTTTGTGAGGTTTGTTGTTTTTTAGATTGAATTTTATCTTTTTTTTTGTAGTTTCACGCTGTATTCTGCTCATAGCAGGGAACCTCTTGTTAACACATTTCGTTACCATTAAGACACTTGCGTTTCTCAACAATCTTTTGCGTATACAGTAGTACGCTTGTACCCTCGCGCCATGACTCGCCTAAATTTTCAACAAGAAGATATTGTGACGTAGTGGTGAATTATTTGTAAGAGGTGGTTGTGGGTTCTAATTTCATTTACCATTTTCAAAGATCTCCACGACGAGTTTTTTTTTTTTGATTCCAAAAATTGATTCTTGCCTTGTTCTGATTGGTGTATATTGGTGATGATTTTCCCCCCACAAGTAAGGCCCGAAATAGGTGAAAAATAGACAACATACGTATACCTAATAATAAGAAAATAGAAAACAGAAAACAAATAAAGTCTCTTGGTCTTATCATACCATAGAAAGCAAGGTGCAAAAAAACATGACATCATTACTTCAAATACGATTGTTTGGATAGTACTATTTAAACGATGTAAATTAGATAATACGCGCGATTAACCACCAATTTACATAAAATCTTCTATCTAAATATCTATGTATATAAAACTCTTTCGTTACTCAGTGATGGATAGATAAATTAGGTAGCGAAAATTGCGTAAGAAGAAATTTGCGTGTAGGTTAGAGAAAAACCTCGTACGTACCTAGTGGACAACTAGTGGTCGTTAAGACACTATGTTCCTATTAGGACACTTCCATTTCACACTTTCTTTTTTTTATTCTGGAGGCAATGTGTCTTTAGTGACGTAACTCAACGCTGCGCTTTGTCACGACACCAGATTGAAAAAATGGAGATGGCATCTCGCCTTTAGAGTTCTGTTCACGTGCTCCTGAGCTGACACCAGTGCTAACGCGTTTATTTCGGCACTCTTACTCAGTCGGCGTCGTCCCAGACGAAGACGAGATGTGGAAGAGCTCTCTTATCCATCCGATCCTGCAGAAAGGCCAGGGTACTGATCCATCTCACTACAGGCCTATTATTATCAACTCAATCCACGTCCTCTCGAAAGTGATGAAGAGCATTATCAATATCTGGAGGATCACCGATTGATTAACGACAGTCATGGCTTCCGCCATGGTCGCTCAACCGGTGATCTTCTGGTTTAGTAGTAAGCCTTTGATCGAGTGTGGCATGTAGCGCTCCTTGGAAAACTGCTATACTACGGGCTTCACGAGAATTTATGCAAATTGATGGCCAGTTCTCTCACAGGGCGCAGCAGCAAGGTCGCTATCGACGAGTTTTGTCCCCGTGCTGTTCCCTACACTGTTTCTTCTGCATATCAATGACATGTTAGAGACTGAAATAACTAACCGTTCTTTTCTAAGTACACTTAAATAACATTTAATAAAAAGTTGCGGGCGATGCCGCGCAGAGGCAAAACTTACACCATACCAAGAAATTAAAAAAAAACAATCTACTACTCAATTAAGGGAAGAGAACCAAAGAAAAATGTAAATTAATGATAAATAGCAAATAACCACATACAAATTAACAGTAGATCGTAAATGTATGAAAATTTACAAAACTACTTATTTAGAGCCGGTCGTGGCGCAGCGGCACGAGGTGTGACTGCAAAACCGACCGGTTGTCGGTTCGATCCCCACTCGAGGAGATGAAATATTTACTTAAATTTATATTTCCATTTCTTCGCTCTGGTGTCTAGGTTAAGCGCGGCGTTGAGTTCTGCCACTCAACACGCAATGTCTCCAGAATTCGGCAGAAAGTGGGGAACGGAGTGTCTTAACACTAGGTTCCCTCTGCCTACCCTGCTGTGTGCGGGATATAGCATGAAGCCAATTTTAATTTTTTTTTTTTACATATTTAGAAAACTGTCAACGCCGTCTGCCCGTCCGGTCGGACATACCGCGCAGCTCGGAGGCTAGCTCATTTTGAATCAGTGATATCTCCTAAAGTATTTGTTAGAATAATGTACAGTAAACTATAATTTCAATCTAAATGAAATGCTAAAGGTGACTGACTATTATATTTATTTCGCTAAGGATAAATGGTTATTGCTCAATATTCAGAGAAAAACATATACCATCGTGCACTTTTTAATAGATTTTAAAGGACAATATTTTTGTAAAACATTGTTTTATGTATCTTTTTTTTGGAAAAGACAAGGCAAACGAGCGTTTGGGTCACCTGATTGTAAGTGATTACCGCCGCACGACCCCGTACAACACCAGAGGAGCTACAGGTGCGTTGCCTGCTTGTAAGGTGGGTTGGGCGCCGGAGCCCGGCATTACCTGATGCGAAATGCCAATAAGGCCACTCCTTCACGCCGGTTTTAAATGCCGGGGGTAGTAATGATCCGGTCGAATCTCCCCATGGGTGTTGCCATTGCTGGCGACGTGACTCTACCACACGTACCTTAGTCGCCTCTTACGACACCACCAGTACCAGGATAATCCTATTCTCGGCCGGGATCACATGGCACAAATCTGAGTGAGCGCACGGCCATGCAAGCGTTTAGGAAGCTTATTTTCAAAATTCTTTGTTTGATGTAAAAAAAAAGATGTGTCGCTATTTTGGATCTGGCTAGACCCGAGTACAAACATTCTTAGAGTTGGTCTCTCATAAAGCATTTCTTTATAATTTTTCTATGAAAAAGGAAATTTGGTGATTTGTAACAGTTCTTTTACTCCGTTGATAACTCTGGAATATTTTTCTAAGGATGTTTAGACTTACTTAACCTCTCCTCCTTACTTAACCTACCCCTCCAGTCCTTACCGAGGGCCTCCGATCCTTGTCCAGCCCGATCGACAACCACAGACACTACTACTAGGTTCGAGTCCAGTACGGGACGTCCTTGCCACTTTCCCAGGGATAGAGCTCTCCCTTTCCTACCCAAACGACCGACCTCGTTAAAGAATTAACTTGAAGTTAAAAAAAAATTGGCCCCGAACTATAAACTAATGAGTTGGGGCCCCAACTTTGATTTTTAAGTTTGGTTTGAGTGCCAAAAGGTGTTAACATGTCATATTGTGCTCTTATTAGCTTCTTTGTTTTTTTTTTATATTCTGTTTATTTTTTTTGAGACAGGGTAAGTCGTGTAAACATTTATAAATTCATCGCTCCCAATATGTGTTAAAAACGCATATATTTAAAAGTTATTTTAAAAACCACATCGAGTAGAATTAGAGCTTAATCAACCGGGCATGTCCTAACTGCGTCATGGTGACGACCGTGACAGCATTAAATATTAGTATAATAATTTGGTAATATATGTTAATCTATACATAATAGAATATTTACAAATATGTTGTCGTCTGTATTTTTTTTTATTTTTAGGTTTACGCTGTATCCCGGATGTGGTATGGTTGGCAGAGTACCTGAGGACTTAGTGTTAAGACACTGCGTTCTCCATCAAGATACTTCCGTTTCTCACTTTCCGTCAAGTTTTTGAAGTATTGCGTGTTTCTCTAAACACAATTCAACACCTCCGACCACAGCAAAGAAATGAAAAGGGAGGAACCGAATCCAAAACCGTCGCTTTCACAATCGCGCGCGTATGGGCCTGTGCCCCGACGACCTCTAATATCATTTGTATTTTTATGTTATAGTTAGATATATTATATATAAGCGTCAGGACTTAACAGTTTCAACTCTCGCGTTGTGTATCAGCCACTGGCAATGGAAAAGATTATTTTTATAGCTTAACGCTGTATCCTGCATATAGCAGAATAGGCAGAGGGAACAATCCATTCCAATTTAGAGACATAACGTGTTGAGTAACCGAACATAACACAGCGCTGTCTTATTACAAGACCGAATAATCCATCTTATCACGTGGGAATCAAATCTATAACCGTCACGTTAACCGACTGACGCTGTGCCTCTCAATATCTCTATTTTTTGGTCCTGAAAAAAAATACTAATAAAAAAATGTATTAAATAGCCGCGATAGATTTCTACTCAAGCAAAATATTTTTTTATCGTTTTTTTATATATATTTACAGATAAAGTCCTAATCAGACCATGTGGTTAGATCGTACCCTATGGCTGTTGTTATGTTACGCGCAATACGCCAAAAGCAGTCTTTTGGAGGAATATGAAGAAATATCAAGGAATATGCTGTACCCACCCGAGGACAAAATTACTACAGCTCTGCCCATAGATATTGGAAAGGATCACCTCTCCGGCTGCATATGTAGAAGCTCCAAGAATCGTAAAGTAATCGTTTGCTTTGGTAACTACGAATGCAGGAGGTTCCCAAAGGTATGGCACATAAATTGCAAATTGGTGTCCTGAGTGAAAGACAGGAATTAATATAATAATTTTACCCGGGATAGATTTTCACTTGGGGGAATGAATTATTTTCACTTTCATTTCCTCGCTCTTATAACAAGACAAAACGTGGCGCTGAGTTCCGCCGATCAATACACAACGTCCGGAAAATTAAAATCAAAACACTAGGTGCCCTCTGCCATAAAAAAATAAAGTAAAATAATACATTTTATTCCTCAACTACCGTTCTTGTTTATAAACATCAAGTAATCATAAGCATTTTTGGTATCAAGTAGTAAGCCACGTTTCGGCCTATGACGGTAGAAAAGAAGATAAAATTAGCCCGAACGTACTCGTGTGTAAATATTATGGAGCGGTGTGATATCAAAAATCATCAACACGTTAAGAAACTATGGAAATTTCTCAGTGAAGAACCTTGTTTTGATTGTATATTTTATGATCGTAATTACTTTCACTTAAGCACTTGTTTATTGTTATTGTGAAAGAAATTACTCGAAATACTAACGGTACCGAGTTTAAATATAAACCGGTTAAGTGCGAGTTGGACTCGCCAAAAGGGGCATATGCCTATCTTGTACGAAATGAACTAGAAATATAAGTTTTTTTATATAATATAATTTTTTTTTTCTATGAAATATCTATAAATTTTCACTTTTCTGATTTTTCCTCTTTGTGTTGTGAATTCTCACTTCTTGCCAAATTTTATAACTATAGTCCACAGTACCCTATAGGTTTTAAATTCATACAAAATGAAGCAAAAATTATGAATGAATTTTTTTGATAAAAAACGAGGACGCGCCTTGAATTATAACTTTAATTTTTTCTGTATTTCAAGAGACCACAAAAGTAAATATTTTATATTAATTTTATCTTGATATTTTCACGCGATCTCGAAATAAATCGATTAGTCAGACTGTCAGACCGACAACAACTTTAATTTTCAAGACATTGCGTTTTGATTATTGTCTTCAAGTGAAAATCAAACTTTAGACTGTCGCGTTTCCAGTCAGATGTAATGCCTCAAATATATATATTTTGTTGTACTTATACCGTTTGAACATATTATGTTCGTGTTGGTTTATAATAACTGACGCAACATGTTTGTCATTAGATTACCGCGAGTAAGTCTTTGTGTTCTTTTGATAACACCAGATTCATGAATGATGTCCTGTAGTTAATAAAAATGTGCGATTAGAATTTATTATGAATATATTATATATATATAGCTCTCTGTACTAAATCAAAATTTAATAATCATATAAACTGAACAAATACTTAAATTATTTTTATATGAGTCACACCAAAAATATATGTATTGTCTGTCTGTATTACAGCACGCAATGTCTTAACAATTAAGGCGGAAAGGGTAGAATAGAATGTCTTAAGACATTCCATTCCCCCTAGGTTCACATTGCTTACCCTGCTGGTAGGTGGTGTGTAGATTAAAAGATAAAGCTAATTTTATTTTATTTTCCATTTTCCTCATATATTTCCAATACCGTGCTAGAGAGGATCTACAGAACCTATCTAATAATCACGTAGAGAATATTGAGACGTATTGTGTAAATGATCTCACTTTTTGCCTTGTTTTGAACTGTTTTTTTTTTTGTTTATTTTTATTTCATCTTTTTCTACGAACATCGTAATAATGCTTGTAGTTGTAGTTGTAGTGCGTCGTTGTTAAAAATGCGTTTTAAAATAGATATTTAAACTGATATGTTATCTCGTTGTCGCTTTTTTAATAGTTTTTATCTTATTTTCTTATAATTAAATAACCAGCTTAATAAGTTAAAGAAAAAAAATATATATACGATAAAGGTCAATAGAACAGTTAATTTTAATTTGTTACATTTTGTTATCCATTTACATAATGTATGTATTAAAGAATAAGCAGAGCGTGGTCTTAAGATCAATTTTTAGCTTCACGCTGTGATCAGCATATATTAAAGTAGGCATAAAGAACCTACTTACTATTAAGACACTCCGTTCTCCAAGCATCGCGTGAAATTTTTACATTGCGTCTAGCGTGGTGGTAAACGCCACTCTTCTTCTTTTTACTATAACGAGGAAATGAAAAGAATTCGTTCACTAAGTGAAACCTGTTACGACATTATATTACAGATCTGTAACTATGTCCTATGATTTTATAAATAAAATCAGTTATAATTATATTTTTTACCTTCTTTGTTTCAGATTAAAAGAAGAAGTGAAACACTTGTTGTAAGAACGGCAGTTTTACCTGAGATTAGAGTTGGGGATTTAGATTCTTTGTACTATTTAAAATTTTTAAAAATAGATGCAAATCATCAGTTAAAGTATCTACAGCCGCGGCTGTTTCGCAATCTCACGATATTAGAGGAACTTTCTATATCCTACAACACAAATTTGCATGTAATTCTGGATGACACGTTTGTGGGCTTAAAACGCCTCAAAAAATTGATTTTAGTTAATAATGGATTTTCAAATATACTCAAAATTACGCCTGCATTTAAGCCCTCGATATTACCAGCGTTAAAGAAGTTGGACATATCAGAAAACTCCCTAGAAAAGATTCCGGAGAATGCTTTTGCAATAATGAAAGGCTCTACCTTAAGTAAGATAGATATCAATTTATGCAGATTAGATTATATCCACCCGAACAGTTTTTTACCTTTATCTTTTTTAGAAGAATTAAACATAGGCGAAAATGATATGAATTCGTCAATTATAAGTGACTTCCTCGTAAGCATGACAAATCACAACCGAAGTTTGGCACATTTGGGTTTAAATAGTATGGGTTTTCGTAAGCATCCTCCAAGACATCTTATGGAAGTTATTGCTGGTACCAAGATTGAAACACTAATCCTGTCAAATAATCAATTTGAAATTCTCACATACGAAGCTTTTCCGAATATGCCCAATGTTAAAATGATGGACCTACAAGCTGTGAGCACGTTAAATATTGACGAAAAAACATTTGGTCCATCAAAATTTCCCGAGCTTCGAATACTATTGTTGAGTGGCAATAATCTACCTGGTATCCATTTAAAACACATATCGTGTTCACAACTTGTACTCCTAGACTTGTCATCTAACCGAGGCACAACAACAAATCCCGTATACTACGAAATCGACAGCGGATCATTCCTCGAATGTAAGGATCTCAAAATACTCAACCTTGGATTTAATAGAATTAAGTCGATATTCAATTACACATTTTTAGGATTAGAAAAATTGAGGATGCTGAATTTAGAAAATGGCACACTTTTTCGTATCGGTGATGAGACATTCAAGCCTATGAAACAATTGGAAATCCTTAATCTAGCTAATAATCCTTTAACAGCAAACACAAATTTAAGTAGTGGTATGTTTAAAGGACTGAACGCGTTAAAGGTGCTTATTTTGAAAAATTGTGGCATCAAGTACATTTTTGATGATGACAATATATTTGAAATGATGCCGAACTTAACTCACCTCATACTCAAAAATAACGAAATGTTTTATGTTACTTCAGAATTATTGAAACCATTGAAATTTTTACAAGTTCTAGACTTAAGTGATAATCTCATAGTGTCGTGGTGGAAGCCATTGTTTCTGTCATCTGGATTGCAGCCGCATAGTCTCTACTTAACTAACAATAAAATGTCTCACTTCACTCTAAGCATGATTCAAGATATTAATTTTTTATTACAAAATAGAAAAAATATGACAATAGAAATTGATTTGTTGAACAACGTGTTCATTTGTGATTGCTCCTCGATGTACAGAACTTATATGTGGTTGCAAGTTAATGGGTCTCAAGAGCTCAAAGAATATTTTAAGCACTCCAGTATTCTGTGTAACAGTCCAGACGTTTGGGAGGACAAGAGGGTAGCGGACTACTTGTCCTCTATAAATACTGTTCGGTGTGCAATGAAGGAACAGATATCTGGCTTAATGTTATTAGTCTGGACCGCCCCATCGCTAGTCACCGTCATATTTTTAATGCTATTTCTAACATTTGTATATAAATATCGAATTTACCTTAGGTACTGGTTGTTTCTAGCCAAATTAGCTCTTGGAAGGACCTTCCTTGGTAGATCATTAAAAGCTATAGAGCCTGATAGTTTTAAGTACGACGCTTTCGTGTCATATTGTAGTGACGATAACGACTTTGTGTCACAAATGGTGAATCAGCTGGAACAGTGTCCGCCTTATTTAAAACTATGTATTTATGAAAGAGATTTCGAGATAGGTGCCTTCATATCCGAGGCAATATTAGCAAGTATAAAAGAGAGTAGATATGTTATTTTAGTTATAAGTAATAATTTTGCAAAATCTCAGTGGTGTAGATGGGAGACCCAGTTGGCTGATTACCATAGACTGTCTCTGGAGAACGGTGTCGCTTACGATCCGTTAGTATTAATAAGGATAGGTGAAGTGGAAAACAAATATTTAACAACAACTTTGAAGTTTTTGCTCAAAACAAAAATATATCTTTCATGGGACCATGAAAATGCAGATGAATTTTGGAGGAAATTAAGAAATGTTATCGTCAAAAAGAGATGAGTGGCGACTAATAAAGATATTTTTATAATTACTGTTTTATTTTCAGTTTTTATTTTTCATCGTTAGAACTTAGCAATAACTTAGCAAAGAGGAACATTTCCTTATTCTTGCCTTTTAAAACTGTTATTCCACACTAAGAAATGATTTTTTTTATTTATTTTTTTATAGAAAACGTATACGTGAACGTAACGGGATTCGAACCTGCGCCTCTCGGAAACCGTTTGTCTTGGACGGTTTTCAAGAGACGCGTGTTCGAGTCCCGGTAACATTTCGTCATTTTAAATAACATTTCGTTATTTAAATGGTAGATGATATCATGTTTATTTATTTCTAAACATAATAAAACTTATTATGTTTATAATAAAGCTGTTTAAATTAAATCTAACATTATTGTTTCAGCTCGAATTGTTGTATCAGACTAATGCATAATCAAATAAGTGGTTTATGTACCCTTATGGGGTAGGCAACGGTTGTGGGTTCGATTTGCACTCGGGACAATAACTTAATTAGTAATTTTATTTTCTCGATCTGACAACGAAGCAAAACGCGGCTTAATTTCTTCCAGAACTCGGCCAAGATTTTGAGATATTTGGGCAAACTAATGATCAATTATTAAAATTAAATTGAACCCACACCCACCCAGTCCCAACACGCAGCGCGGAGTAGCGACGGAGCGACGTCACCGTACAAACAAAAATGGGGTTTTCCTAATGCAAATCAAATAGAGCATTGTTTAACTCCATTCCACAGTTATTTTATTACTATTATAATGTAAATAATTTAAGTACGCAATAAAATTATGTTTGTCGATTTGTTATATAATATATTCGACAGTCTGTAAAATTATGTTTAACTTTACTTAAATTCAGTATTATTCGATGTTTTGTTTCCTTTATTCGGCTGTAAGTGGAGTGTTAACATTAGGCTTCCAGGTTCCCTCGCCTCAGCCTACCCTATAATGTGCATACAGCGTGAAGAATAAAAAATAAATAACTTTATTTTTCAGGCTATTGATTAAATATATTCAGTTCCTTCATACTATGGATATCTTTCTCCATTTTGCATCCGAATGCCGTGTCAGAATAGAGAAAATGATTGTTCAGAGCGGAAAACCGATTCGAATCAACTAAAAAAAATCAAAAAAAATCCGAACCGATCACCATAACGATTTGCCTTTTTATATGTTCACTACACATAAACCTATTAAAACATAGGAATATATAGATTAATAAAAAATAGGAATGTCTATAACATTACTCTTAATCTTTTTAGCGTACAGTTTAAAAAATTAAAATTAACAAAGAAATGAGAAGTTTTCCTTTTCATGTAACGATATGAGATTCAATTATGTTATAATGTTAAATTTAAAAAAATCCAAACAAAAATATAGTTAAAAATAATACCTACTGGCTTAATCGGTATGTGTGTTTGAGATCAACAAACAATTAAAATTTTCCATACATACATGTAATCTATGGAAAATTTAATAATTTTAGTTTGGATAATTTTCAATGTGTATTAGTAAATAAATAAATATTTTATCATTACTCGAGGGAATATTATTTATTAATATTAACATTTCTTCGCTCTGGCAACAAGGCAAAAGGCCGGCGTTGAGTCAAGCCACTTAACACGCAATGCCTCGATAAATTTGACGGAAAGTGGGGAACGGAGTGTTTTAACACTGGGTTCCTTCTGCCTACCTTGCTACATACGGGATACAGCGTGAAGCTGATTTTGATTCATTTTTCAATAAGTTATTAAAGCCAAACATCACATTTACAACTTCCTTTTGCCTTTCAATACAGTTTTGCGTACGTACTCGTACATATAAGTACAGATCACCTGTCAGTACTGTGGTCTGTGCCACAGCTGTCAAAGCACTGCTTTGTTCTGTCTTGGCTGTATGTATTCTTATACTAATTATAACCTAGAATGCCTTTACTTTATGAACAAACAAAGACTTATTCATACACTCGTACTTTAAAGTCAACTAGTATTATAAAGGATACCTATATATTAATCTCTATCTCTATATATAATAAGACAGTAAAAATATTTTGTCTGTACATTTAGTCATTTTGACTGAAATGGATAGAGGGACACTTAAAAAGACTAATAGAAAGCAAAAAGATTTTTTTTGAATTTCTTGTCTGTCTGTCTGTCTGTCTGTCTGTCGACATATTGTTGTCCGCATTTTTCTCT
>DWQW01006466.1:0-16267 GCA_018249695.1 Heliconius erato demophoon | reverse complement strand
TGGGGTATTTTGACGCTTTTCATTTTTATGCGACAAACGCGAGCAGTACGAAGTTATATCTAGGTCTCTTTTGTTTGGCTGCGAATCGATATCCAGTACAGTTGGGGTGACCATTGTATATAGAGTTTTAAGTATAACTTTCTTCACTACGGATACTTTATAGTTATTAGGGAAAATAATTTAAGCTTTCAAGTTCTATTCCAATGATATGTCGGACTTAACATATAAAATAAATCAGTTTCACGCTGTATCCCGCACACTGCAGGGTAGGCAGAGGGAATCTAGTGTTAAGACACTCCTTTCCCCACTTTCTGCCGAATTCTGAAGGCATTGCGTGTTGAGTGGCAGAACTCAACGCCGCGCTTGTCCTCGACACCAGAGCGAAGAAATGGAAATAAAAATTTTACATATATTTTTACATTTATAATAAAATACCTAAATTTTGTATGTTACATTGTATTTCAAGACCTTGTCCGAAAAGGTTTAAAGTCTATTTCTCAATTCTTAGATCTAGATCTAGTGCTGATAACTGAAACTAGAGTATAGACGGTCACGAGGCCGGTCTATTAGACGCGGTCTTAACTGGATTTGATTACTCGATCAAATTAACGATTTGTATTACTATACACAGAGACTTGTATTATCTTCCAGACGGGAGGTTGTTGACTGTAAACACAATAGTTATAGGTTCGATTTCTATTCGAAAATTAGGCGGTGGTGAGGAACGAAGGACTTTAAAACTAAGTTCTCTCTGCCTAGCTGTATGTGGAATACATAGCGTGTTGCTAACAAAACAAAAAAAATATGATTTAAGAAATATGTCATAGTGTGTGGCAGATTACAACAACATAGAACAAATCGTGTCATAAGGTTCGATAACTTAGTTTACCTGAAAACATTCTCTATTTTAGATATAGTAGATCTACACCATACAGTTTTAATTGCACCAAAAATAATTTGGAATGAGCGTCCCTTTAGATCAAGACACTATTTATTGTCCACTTAACTTTATAAATCATGGTTAACATAATAAAAAATTATTAGGCTTCATGATGTGTGGCTATACTTACTTTATAATTTATTTCTTTTATTATAAGTTTAACTTTAATATGCAGTTATTTGATAATATTTCTAGAATCTCAACGTTTGTAGGCAATCTAAATAATTGAACGGACACGTAATCACACTTTACATCAGTTAATCTAATTATCTTTTGACCTAATGCTTAGTTTCAGTTCGCGGAAGAATTACGGGGATATCACAGGAAACTACCAGAGGAATCGTGCGTAATCAACCGTATAAGCTTTCGACTTAGTCATCTGATATGTATGTACATACTATGTGATAAGTTGTTGGAATATCAGTAAGGAAATATGCTGTTGTGATTTTTTAGCCCAAAAATGTCCAGATTGGGACTGACATAGTCCCAGCTTTTCAAGGTTTTTTTGATATACTGCGAGATAATCTTTTTTTTATTACATACTTTAAGTTTTTAATTTGTTAGTAACAGTATCATAAAATAGAAATAAATATAATTTAATTGCTTTACATAGTAAAACAATATCGTTTGAGTATAGTGACTTTTTTCCAATTAACACACTTTTTATATTGAAATTACAGACGTAGTGTAGTCGTCGTATCTTCGCCCGCCCGAACTATACTATTTATTAAGTAATTTGAATTTCGTGTTCTAATAAATTTATACTTATGAGTATAAATACAATATTTATAAATTGAAAATTGTAATTTCAGCCAATTATATAACAATTTTGTGGCAATTTTCTCGAAATGAATGTGGATTACATTAAGGGAAGCTTGCCAATATACAATAGTGAAAACTGTAATCGGCTAAGTTGTTGCTGAGTCTAGCAAACATTTTGATGTCCTGTCCCTGTTCACCTGTAGACCCACTAACTTACTGGTTCCCAACCAGTGGTCCGCGGACCAGTAGTGGTCCGCAGAAGCCTAAATGTGGTCCGCGAACGATTTTAATTTTATGGCTGAGGATGGTGAGGCGAAGTTTAAGTAAGTTGTTTGATTACCACAGTTAATTTTTATTATACCTACATACGTAGTGGTCCCTGCTACAAGATTGATATAAAAGTGGTCCTTGATCAAGAAAATGTTGGGAACCCCTGCAGTAACTGCATCACGATTATCAAAAGGAAACTAGAGAATAACAATACGCTTATAGAACATTTAGAACTTTTAAATTACTGCCTTACATCTGGATATCTAGTGTTCAACCAAAAATTTTATTTAAAAATATGATTTTATGATGACATTGTCATGGGTCCGCCTGTGTCCCTGGCAATAGCAGTCATATACATGGATAACTTCAAGGAAATGGCTCTTAGCTCTGCACCATGTCTACTTAGGATGTATAAGCGGTTAGTAGGTGATATTTTACAATTTTATCTACCAACAATAATTACATATTCTTAAACCACCTCAATTTACAATAGAAATACAAACGAATAATTCTCTTTAGCCGTTCTAGATCTCGTCCAAACCTAATAACTGTACCACAAATAAAGTTATATTCAAATCCGTCTAGTGCTTCAAAAGTGGTGGTGGTTCATATTCTTTCAGTTATTTTTAAGCCACTCTACATTACTTTCTAATATTATTTCCAAGAAAATATAAAAAAGAAAAATTATACTTTAACAAAAGTTCAGTACTATATTATGCACATTATTTATCTATTAACTGTCAAAGTACACACCTACCTGATTTCATATGCCCCTATCGTACTGACCAGTGTTCTGTGTGTTCACAGAGAAACTTTCAGGTTTTATAAAATAGCTACTCTGCTACAATCTCTTAATTTTCTTTTTTTATAGTAGAAGACAATACAGTTTTCCACTAATTTACATTTATGTTTCTCAAACGAATTCTAATACGGTTTTCATTAATAGACAAGAATTAAAATTAAAAAAAAAACTAAATAATCTGGTTGGATAATCTAAATCGCGAACGGAATACCTACTCTACTACTTTGTACTATAGTAGGAATTATTTTATAATTTGAGGCCAGTCGTGGCGCAGCGGCGAGGTGTGACTGTAAAAACAACTGGTTGTGGGTTCGATCCCCACTCGAGGAGATGAAATATTTACTTAAATTTATATTTCCATTTCTTCGCTCTGGTGTCGAGGTTAAGCGCGGCGTTGAGTTCTGCCACTCAACACGCATTACTTCCAGAATTCGGCAGAAAGTGGAGAACGGAGTGTCTTAACACTAGGTTCCCTCTGCCTACCCTGCTGTGTGCGGGATACAGCGTGAAGCTGATTTTTATTTTATAATTCATGGATCTTCAATATTTAGCGAGGTAATGTATAGTTTAATACATATCATTCTCCACTTGCTAGATATTGAAAGAAAAGAAGGTTAAAAGATATAAGAGGGATATAATAGCTTAACTCAACGCTTAAATTATGTTTTTATACCAAAGATTTAAATGTTTTATCTTGTAAATTATTACCTAAAATGATTATTGTGACAGTATTGTAAAGATGAAAACCAAATATTGGACCTTATAAGACAAAATCCATTTTTACGTTGACGACTTATCTTAAATCTTAAAATTTATTACTTTATATTTCATTCTTCATAATTATACGCTGGATAAAATTATACGTAATTATTATTTTTCCATAAATACTCTCTGCAAATGTCTTTGAAACTGGCCATAAACCAAGAACTGAGCTGAAGTAATGTTATTTTGTTTTGTCATGTTATTGTTTTTTAAAAAAAATCTATAATGTTATTGTGATTTAAATTTCAGCACATATTGCAATAAGATGTTTTTAATGTTTTATCGTAAACAGTTTATAAATTTAAGAAGTAATAATGATAAGCTAATTACGACTTAGACTAACCAGATAGTATACTTTGTACATTCGTTAAAAACAACATTTATAATAATTCGGAATTTAGATTTTTTAGCTCGCATATATGTGAAGCCTTATTCGATAATGTTTCTGTGGTATTGTAAAAAAAAACATTTTACACTTGCGGTTTACTTCTTAAAGTCAGCTTTTTTGGGTTTAAATATAAACAAACTGTTGACCTTCTCATAATATAAAATTTATCTATAAATAGTTTTCTTACTAAAAAATACCCTACAATAAATCTAGATGTTTTGTGCTACCAAAAAATTATAACTTATATATGATAGCAAATTTTCACCTTAAACGAAGCAAATTAATTAATGTTTTCTGTAAGGTAAAAATAATATATATATTTATTCATTAAACTATGCATTACAAATTTTCTGTAAAACCTAGAAGTGTGCGTTGGTAGCCATACATACTAGTATAAACTGTGTCAAGCATCTTTGCCCCTATACAATTTTCAGTTACATATATATTATAATAAAAAAAAGGATATTTTTTTAATCGACAAAAAAAAAACAAACAAAGCATATTAAAAGAACAAAATATTTTAAATACGTTATCACTTCCGCATATAATAAGTCTGTGCCTCCAGTACATCGTCGGGAAGAAAGTGTGGGCGCGCTCCCTTATAAACCGCGGGAACGCTAATGTCCAGGCACTACACATAAAAGTACCGCGACGACACCACGACACGCTCGCAATTGTATAATTATTCGTTTTTATCCCTCAAAATGAAGTCCTTAACATGTTTTCTATTAATAGTTTTATTGTGTTTTATAGTGGTTGTGGAATCACAGCCATTCAGAGGTGGAAATATAGATTATGTGAGTATTTTGTAAAAATAGGTTTCTATTTTTTTTTAATAATTTTATTAAAAACTGTTATATTCGTTCATAATTTAGGTTATGTAATATTAATAATATTTAATATCGAAATCGATTATATCAAAAGTAAAAAATATTTATTATCGTAGATATTTAAATTTGTGATCACTACAACTTAAAAAGCTCTATTTTAAGGAACGTGTAAATTATTTTTAACCGTATTTTTTTGTATACACCATTTTTTTATGATAATACTTTCCTATCTTATAGTATTTTACTAGTACTTATTTTCAATAATATGAATATGTTTATTTTGTGGCAGTTGGAAGCTCTGCGACGCATGCAACAAGTGCCCCAATATCACTGCATGAGGTACCGTCGCTTCCATCCGCACGGCCATTGCAGCCGTTGGTGGTTGATGAGAAGAACTTGATATTCTGGTGCTAAAAACCGGTTTAAATAAAAAAAATTGTAACGAATACGACGGTCGCTAAAAGAAATTTTATAAGATTTTAATTAATCTGGCTCTAAAATCTTAGTACTCTGTACAAAAAAAAAACTTAATAGAAAAGTTTATATTAACGAACTATCTGTTACCTGTTGTTAGGAAGTTAAACTGTCAATAACTTTGTCTAAACAGTATCAGTCGTAATTCCAATATAATATGAAATTATTTATATAAATTAATTTGTAAGAGAAGTATGTAAGTGTTGAACAATAATTTTATCTGTTAATATTGTGTTTAAATATAGGTACAAGTGCACTGTACGATAGTAAAACTTTTATCGCAAATTCATTTCAACTCACTATTGTAAGTCTCTTATTGGTTAGTTTAGCATATTGTGATATTTTCTCAAATTTAAAAGTTTACTATGTAGATGATGTATGCTAAGTAAGTAATATTACCTGAAGCTTATGTTTTGCTGTAATTATAAAATTTAAGTTTGACAAAGGCTTTTGAACCCACACAGAGTAGGCAGAGGGAACCTGGGAACATAGTCTTAAGATGTTCTGATTAAATCAATTCCAATTGTTATCATTATAAATAAAACAAATATATGTTTAAACGTGATAGCTGTTTTATTTTATGTGAAATTATTTAAATATATACTTTGTTTTACAATAAGACAATACATGAATAGAATAATAAAGGTTATTTTATCCAATATTTATTAAATTTCAGTGGAAGATCACTATCTAAATTTAAAAACTATCTTAGAGAGTAAAAAGCAGTGAGTTTTAGCATCTAGCCTGTGATTTACTCAACGATCGATATCTAGGTATAATGGTATTATTTGTTAATTGATAATTATTAATAGGTTTTTTCGTCATTTAGCAACCATTCTCTATATGTGTATTTAATGTAGAGTTCAAGTGTATAAAAATGACTATGTAATAGAAAATTAAAAAGTCTTTTGCGTGAATTCTATAGGAATAATTAACCACCAATACCTTTGATATCTTTAAAGCTTAAACACGTTTTTTTTACCAACGCAATACATAGTAAAAAATATTTTTTATTAATAATAACTCTATATACACAAATCAACCAAAAATGTATTAGTCGTATTTATAGGAAAGTTATGATTAATAGATATTATTTCAATTTAGTGTTTCAATTTTTTTTCGTCAACGCTAAAACTTAAATTGAGAGAGCCATAATATAGGACTATTTTAGAAAATATTTAGAATACATAAAATAAGGATTAGGAATTAGGAGTTAGTTAGCTACCGGCACTCAAAGACATATGTCTTTTGAATATCGTGCAGGTTTCTTAAAAATTATACTTTTCTTAGTGTGAACTAAAACTTTAAGTAAAATAATTACTGTAATTTTATTTCTTATAGAGGAAATGGAAGTAGTCACAGCATAGAAAAATACGTTACTTATCCTATAAATGCCCTCCCTTTACATTAGATATTGTTAAGATGTAGGGCAGTGATTTGGTTCTTGCGTCAATCTTAACTATCGACATCCTGTCAAAAACTGGGTTCAAAGGTTGCATATTTATAGGTAAGCTTTCATTCACATCTGTGATTTGTAATTGTAATATTACAATATCTTATTTGATACTTTGTACCTTTTTAGATGGAGGGAATCTAGTGTTAAGACACTCCGTTCTCCATTTTCTGTAGAGTTTTGAAAGGTTGAGTGGCGGTACTCAATGCAGCGCTTTGCCTCGACGCTTGAACGAAGAAAATGGAAATGTTAAATATTTAATTTGCTCGGATGGGAATCGAAGTGTCGCGTTCACAGTCACACTTAGTGCCTCTGAGCCACGACTGGCGCACAACTTTGTACTTTGTACGTATTATTACGTAATTTAATACATTGCGTTTTTAGGTCATTCCCTTATGCTGGACTTAAGTGATTATGACATCATATTGTGACTACTGTGTTTAAGTGTCAGTGACTTATATTAGTAGGCAGAGTGCTAAGTGCCTAGTGCTAAGACACTCCTTTGCCCACTTTCTGCCGAACTCTGGAGGCATTGCGTGTTGAGATTTGCAGAACTCAACGCCGCGCTTATCCTCGACACCAGAGCGAAGAAATGGATATATAAATTTAAATAAATATTGCATCTCATCTCATTTATTATTATACATTACAATAATTCAATTCCTCGAGTGGGAATCCGATCCACAAGCTTATATTATATACACATATAACCAGCGTTATTTACTTTGATAATTCATTTTCTTATTTTGACAGCGCCATTATTATGTTTACGTTTTTCCATCCAAACGTTGTTGATAAAACGTACGGTGAAAAAGAATATTAGCTCGACAAAGCTGAGTAAACTGGCACCGACAAACAACCCCGCCGTGCCGCCCACAGATACTGGAATTGTGAAAAATTATGTTTATTAAACAGTTAGGAAAACAGAAGCTGTTGTTGATATTTTGCAGGACCCAGATATTAAATATTTCAGGGTGATATTACAAGCTATTTATAAAATCTACTTACTCTAGGCGGTTAATAGGTCATTTTAAAATTTTCGCAATCGATTTTTTAAAATTATTTTTGAATATAATATAGGGTAATGTCATCTTAAGGAAGTAGCATTAGAAAGAAATATATATATATATATATATATATATATATATATATATATATATAAATGTTTAAACAATATTTACGAGCAAATATAATAAATAAACTAAAGTTAGTAAATATATTTTTTTGGTAACCTTAAAATATGTTCATATTTGGTTTAAATATATTAACCAAAAATAGTCAAAATCTCTAGTTATATACATTTATTATATTTATACATTTTATCGGTGTTGTATTACTCTAATGCCCTTGCCATTTGCTTGAGAGGATAGATTTTTGTTAACTGTCAAAAAAGATTTCTTAAAAATCAAATCAATCAAAAAAGATCTCTTTCAATAAATGGAGAAATGCACTTTAGAAGTACTGATAGTGAGGTTATGGCATACGTTATTTCGGCAAAAATAAGCTAACTTAAAAAACTTTCATAAGAAAATTAAAAGATATGTATGTTTAGCGATTCATAAGATAAAGAAAAAAAAATGAAGATATTTTCGTTCTAAGTACGTTTCAATTCGCCATCTTTAAATAAAATGGCGAGAATAAATATTATTGTGCTAAATGTCATCAGGAATTATATACGCATTGAGTATAGAGTTAGCTACATACTAAGAAATTTATATTTAGGTAAATCCTCTATTTCCGACAAGAACCAATGACCGAAACTTTTTTTAACTTTCTAAAAAATGTTTCAATAATTGGTGCTTGTCGGTTACAGGCCATTACGTACTTATTTTATTTAACTTTCTTGTTTTCGATGTATAAGAAATGTTAAAAATACTAGCTCTTTTATATGGTATACGAGAAGGAACGTATTAAAATATTGAGTAAGAAAGTAGGTAGAGTATCTAACAAGAATATTATTTGATCAATAAAATAAAAAGAGTACTTTTATACTATACTTTCAATAAAGAGGTATTTTTACCTACTAAATCCAATCTACTTCTGACTACATTTCTTTTAAACCTTTCAGTTGGTAGGTATGTAAGAACCATCTCTATATCAGAATTCTTCTTTTTCTTTGTTTTCACTCTGAAATATATAAATTAAAAGGTAAAATTTATAAAAAAAGTAAAAAAAAAACAATTATTATAAGTTATAATATTAAACTGACTTAAAAATATAATTGAACTTAATTTAACTTAATTAACTGTGTGCGGGATACAGCGTGAAGCTGATAAAAATATAATAGAAAACCACAAACTCAATAAAGTAATCCTACAACATTTTTTCGGAATATACTTTTCACAAAGTTAATATGTGGTGTTTAAGTTTATATGCCTTATCTATGAGCTTCACACTGTATGTCGCACAAAGCAGGGTGAGGCAGGGCAGGCAGAGAAAACCAAGTGTTAAGACACTCCGTTCCCAATTATGACTAGCATTATTTATGACTCTAATATTATTATATAAACATAAACAATTTTAAACTTACGACGTGATGACATCTTTAATTACAGTTATTTCCGTTTCATCGCATGAAGGCAGACAATCGCAACTAAGTCCTGGACGATTTGCCCAACTTGGTTTGAGTGTCGTCAGATGACTGTAATGCGTATGAAGACACCACACCCCAGAGATGTCACATCTTTCAGACTCCGCTATATTGTAAAATTTTTACATTTTATAAAAAATACATGTATAATGCATTTTGTTTTTACAATACATTATATTTATTCAAATGTGTTAGGGGTATAGTAAAAAAGAGTTCTCATAAAGAAAATAATGTCAACAGAAAAAAATCTCTTTGGATTAACTCTTTGAAAAAATTTTAGATAAGACTAACTTAATACAAATACAGCCAGTAACCACAGTGAGTTATCATAGACAGCTATCCAAAGAAAAGTGATATAAAAAGAATAGATTAATCGTTTTCTTAGGGGGAGACCTCGGTTAACCTTCGAAAACATAGTATCAGAGATACTGGAAGAAGGTCACGTAAAAAGTCTGAGGACCTCCCGGGCAGGGCATGTATGAAGAGATTGATTACAGGGGACGAGGCGAAACAAGAATGTTGGGACCGTAACAAATTCGGCGGCAACAGGTAACAGGTCAAACAGTTCTTCAGAACACTCCTCATGATAAATACGGTAGAGAACGCACATGACTCCTCTGACTATCCCGCTTGGGCTGCAGCGTGAAGCTATGTATGTAGATTAATCGTTCTGAGGCACAGATATAGCTTAAAACTTAATTTATAGAATACAACTATATTTATAAAATAAGTCTCAAAACCTAAAGATATTTCGAATAAAAATTATATGTATAACATGACATTTACTTGACCCGAGCATAAAATGATCGTTACACTGGCAGATTTCCATTTGAGCCCGTTTTCTGCATAATATATTGCATGCGCTATAAGAATAATGTGGGTAGAGTCCATCGTCGTTTTCGTCGTGGAAACGACAAGCGCGTTGTTTTGGTGTTGTTTCAGTAATAAGTGGGTCGTTTTCTATATTTCGTACTATTACTTGGCGCCTGAAATATCGGTTTAAAATGTTATGTAATTGTATATATATGTATATATAAGGATCGCGATTCGTAGTCTGATAAAAATATTGAATTTTGATATTAATTTATTCTGGTAATAGTCACAACTTTACATTTTACTTTATAAATATATGAAAGTTAAACAAAGTATTGTATTTTCGTAGTGTTGTAATAATCATCAATTTTATTTTGTTAATAAAAGTAATATGTTTCTCTGTAAGGAATTTATAATGAACCGTTTGATAATATTAAAGGCATTTCTCACAATTCCTTACATCTCTTCTGTTTCAGATAAGAGACGGTGTTTGTACCCGTAAATAATTAAACAATAGTTATCTTACCGATATATTTTGCCGAGATTAATCTTCAAACTTGATGAATATAAAGTTGTTATACTGGGTATCTCATCTTCTCCTAAAGTGTACATCTTATAAAATAAATAAGTAACTATTATTCGTCTTTAAATTGACTAATATAAATAAGCAATTTTTAATCCTCACCATAGAAGTTAATAGCACTTGGAACTTAAGAGTGCCCCGTTTTTTTTTCATATTACTGATCATTGGATACGGTTTAGGATTCCTAAAATATTATTTAAATATATTTTCTTTTATGATAAATGTTATTTAATATTCGTTATGGTATTTATAATTTAGATGCTATTTATATGGCAATATTAAAAAAAATCAAATCAGCCTCACGCTGTATCCCGCATACAGCAGGGTAGGCTGGGAGAATCTAGTATTAAGACACTCCGTTCCCCACTTTCCACCAAGTTCTGGAGGCATGGAAATATTTTGGTTGCATTATTTTATTTTAATTTTATAAACTTTACAATCACAAAAAATATTGGACTTGTTAAAAAAATACATGTTCGTAATGTCTGCAATAGATGAAACATGCAATTTTTCTCTATAAAATTCCATTCGAGGACTACAAAAGCTTACGTTGTCATTTATCATTAATCTGGGCTTGAACCCATTATAATTATTCGATACAACAAACAAACATGCCAATCGTTCAAATGAGTTTTAATAAAATATCAAATTGAGACCAGTCGTGGCGCAGGGGCAAGTGTGAGACTGTAAACGCGATTGGTTATGGGTTCAATCCCCACTCGAGGAAATGAAATATTTATTTAAATTTATATTAATTCATTTTTTTCTATGTAGTGTCGTGTGAAGCTGATTTTTAATCAAATGGTAAATGTGTACTTAGTCTGTATAGAATTGATTATATAGCATATTCCAAGATCAGTCTCTATGGGTTGAAAATATTCGCAGCAATTAAATTTTTCATCGTTATATGAGCAGTTTTGCAATATCTTCGGGCAGGAGCTTCGAACTAGCTGGGCATAATAGCTATAATTGGAATGCGGGCACAGCGGACTCTGGACTTTTGACATGTAACACACTTCAATTAAACTATAGGCAACGCCCTGGAAGTAAGCAATATCCTTAAGGACGTCTTCAAGGTCCAAGAGATGGTTTGGTGTCCATATTCTGTAAAAAAGGTTTCGTTTACAGCTGTAATAGCTCATATCATTTCATTTTTAAATTTTTCGTCTTGTGTTAATTCTGTATAATAAATTCTGTGAAATAAATGGTGATTTTTACCTTTAAGGTTCCGTACCTTTTTAGGAAAAAAGGAACTCTTAGAAGATCACTTTATTATCCGTCTGTCTGTCTGTCTGTTAAGGTATTCCAGAAAACCTTACAGATATCGAGTTGAAATTCAAACCGTATATTCAGATCTACAATCCTATGGTTTCATGAAAAAAAATTATGTCTACATTTACTTAAAAAAACGCGTATTTCGATACTATAAAGAGAATGAAAACTAGACATTTGTGGTTAAATCCCAAAAACATAATAGTCTTAAAAGGAGGGCAAAATTTGGTATTAAAGTCGCTAGTTCAACTGAGGTTGATACCTCATCTGATGATAGAAAGGCTCTGGTTAAGCTAGGATTGAATTTCAGAAAAAGCTCGAGACATCCAATTTTTGTACGGAACCCTGGGTAAGCGAGCCCGATAAGTTTTATAATTTATATAGCATTTTAAAATTACGAATATAGACTACGTATGAGGAAGCACTCGATTGTCATCATCCGACGACCAATTATGCGATTGATTATGAATAATGATGGCGAATAGTAATGGGTGATGGGTGATAGATGGCGGACGAAGAGTGGCAGGTTAATTGACGAATGATGAATAAAGAATGACCGATATCAGATGATGGATTTGGATGCCGTGCGCCCAGATACACATCTCAATCTCACTCAATGATTTAAATTATATTTCTATTAAATAAAATTAAGTGTGTAACATTTGTCGTGGATGTGGAGAAAACACTATCGCAAATGCTAATGGTAAAAACAATTCTGGTTTTGTATTAAAATATTAATAAGCTATTATCCATAGAAATGAGTAATGGTGTGCATATAATATTGACTTATTAAAGATAAATTTTAATGTAGGATAGGTAATAACGCATTACATGAGTACTTACGTGTCAGACACGTTATAGATTTTTTCATCATTCGACAGTTCGCAGATCGCTACTGTTGGCAACTTAGTTTCCCAATCAGTGTAAGTAGTTTCTACGCCAAAACTAATAGGACTTTGGACAAAGGCATTCCAGGCTGATATAATGAGGAGGGCCGAGCCATACCAGGACAGGACGATAAGTCCTACCCAGAGCCACCTAATGGACCAAATATTTAAAAGTAAATATTTTCTTTTCCTAAGTTATCAGTTCAAATTTGCGTATATGGCTTTGAGATCTCATAAATGAATCTTAGATACGTTTCTAAATCAACGATATCATGTTCTAATTCCGTTTTTTATTTATTTCACATTTTAATCACAAACACAAACATATTTTATAACATAGTAAATGAAAATGAATTATATTGCTTAATATAGATATGTATAGCAAATCATACCACCTCTCACTCCAATGTTTTGAGTCGTCAGCAACAAAATGGACTCCAGCAAATGAGCAATTAGAACAATATTCTTTTATATGTGATCTACATGAAATTGGTGGCATTTTATATTAGCACAGATTAAAAAGAAATTAAACATTGAAACAAGTGTACTCGGAATTGTAATACAGTAACTATTAAAATAATTTCTTGTATATTGTGCAAGTCAATTAATATTTTATATGATAATTATAGCATTAAGCAATATCGTGCAATATAGTGAAGTACAGTGGCGTTGAAGGTTATGGCAATTACAATGGATTAAAAATTAACTAAGTGCCTACGTATACGTAGATATGGTAACGCTGTTGTGGCACAGTAGGGGCAGACTGTACTTGAAAGGTACTGATTCAAATCTCTGTTGTGAAAATGATTGTTTTTATATAGAATATTAGTAAGGTAAAGTTGAGTTTGGCAGCCTAACGTTATTTGGTTACAGTTGGAAAGTAAAAAGATGGTGCAAGGTACAAAGAGATGGTTAAAACATTAGTAAAAAATATAAAAATAATCAAAATATGTTTAAACAAATTATAAACAGGGTCACAAGGGCGTGACAGGGTCACTAGGGCGGCGGTTGTACGTTTGATCCCCACTCAGAGTAGTAAATTATTATTTATTAATATTCATTAAACACGCAATACCTCCGGAATTCGGCAGAAAGTGGGGAACGGAGTGTCTTAACACTAGGTTCCCTCTGCGTGCCCTGCGGGATACAGTGTGAAGCTGATTTTTTTAATTTAATATTTAATTTCTTCGCTCTGACACCAAGCCAAAGGCCGGCGTTGAATGCCGACTCAACACGCAAAACCGAGTCTTAACACTAGGTTCCCTGCCTACTCTGCTTTATGCGGGATACATCGTGAAGCTGATGTTATTTAAATTTTAAGTACATATTGTAAGTACATATGACTTAGTATTTTACTAATGGGCAATTATCACGACTTATTAACAACACAATTTTCTTATAGCTAAAATAGTTTATTAAAACACAATATTTAAATTTATACAATTTAATATTAAAACTATAAATTTCACATAAAATTTTGAGATTCAAATGTTCAAGTCGTAGGATATGTTTAAAAATTAAGTAACCTAAATCAATTTAGTATTTATTTTTTATATTATTTATTTACAATGTACAAATTGTATAGTTTATACTAAATATATGATTATTTACGTTATAAATATTGCAGTAAATCAGGGTTGAGTAACAATAATGGGTCTTGGCTCCTAAGATGGTTGTAATTATACTGGGAAGGATATTGATTGGCTACTTGGTGGCGTCCTATTAAACCAGCGTGGGTCAAAATATTGTAGATTTCCTTCCGAGACACGTTATCTGCTTCTCTTTCAAAAACCTGAAAAATAAACAGGGATTAAATAAAATATACTTTAATATTTATCTAAATATTAATAATTGAAGTATCTCAAAAAAGATGTGGATTTTTTTTATTGTTATTTAGAATTTTAAATTTACGAACATATATTATTTTGCAAGTAACTATAAAAAATTAGTGACAATCTCAAACAAATGAATGAATGTTTATAGAAATTATAAAAAAATAATCACCAGTTTTTCACCATTATGCAGAAGACTGGTTAACTCTAAAGTTTGCAATAAGTGAGGATTTCTGAGCGCCGGGCTCCTTTGGTGAGGTGGTAACAGCTCTTCAGCTCGCCGAACAGCCACGACCGCTGGGTGCGGTGGAGGGATGCAGCTGACTAAAGCTGTACTTGCTAGGAATATTAGCAATATGCTGGACGTCATATTGCCTGAAATTTTAGTTATTATTTTTTTTGTTTAACTAAAGTGAGATAAACTTTAAATTATATAAATTTGGAGTTATCTGTAGTATCAATATTTTTGACTTATTTTTTTCTTAATATACCTAGCTATCAGTATTGTGGTATATTTAAGCAAAAATTATCCACATAATGTATCATAAATATAAAATATTATAAAGTATTTATTAATTATATATTTATTAATATAGAGTAACTTATTAAATACAATTGTTAGATACAACTTATATTCTCACTAAAGGCTTAGCAAACCATCACAAAAACAAAAAAGTAACATACAAAATATCTAGTTAACAGTGTGGCCGTTATCGTTGACAACTGTGATTTGTGATTTGCAACATTTTAGTTAAGATTAATAAATGATCTCAAGTTTTTCGTGTGTTCTATTATCAACGCGATTTTGGCACAATAATGGTTGCTAAAATTCAATAGTCATAAATTAAGTACACTACTAGATATATTTGTACTTTTTTCACGCTGTATCCCACGCACTTAGCAAGGTAGGCTAAGGGAAGGGAACCTAGTGTTAAGACAGTTCAGCATTGTGTGTTAAATGGCGGAACTCAACGCCGCGCTTTGCCTCGACATCAGAACGAAGAAGTGAAAATATAAATAAATTTTTCATTTCCTCGAGTGGGGATCGAACCCACAACCAGTCGATTTACAGTCACACTTTATGCCCCTGCGCCACGACTGGCCTGAATATCTATTAATTGCATGTCTACTAATAACTTAGTAAACAAAGTTCAAAACCACATTTTTAAATTTGTAATAAAAATTGTTTGTTTATACAAGAGTGTATAAATTATGTCATGAAGAAATCTCGAACGCTACCAAAAATAAATGCAAAAAAACATGTTTTGTAAACAAAAGTATTTATGTGAACGCTATCAAGACTTGAACAATACGGCAAGGCTAAGGTGACCTTACTTTCAAATGCCCATCAGTCGAGAATCATCATTGTGACCCCAATTTCAGATTTGCTTATACATATGTTTATAAAAATATTTTTATCTAAAAAAAATTAAATAAATTAGCTTCACGCTATATCCCGCACACAGCAGGGTAGGCAGAGGTAACCTAGTGTTAAGACACTCCGTTCCCCACTTTCTGCCGAATTCTGGAGGCATTGCGTGTTGAGTGGCAGAACTCAACGCCGCGCTTAACCTTCGACACCAGAGCGAAGAAATGGAAATATAAATTT
>DWQW01006465.1:0-16268 GCA_018249695.1 Heliconius erato demophoon | reverse complement strand
TTTCTATGTATATTCTGTATACCAATTATATATTTAACTAATAATATATGTTACTAATTTAAAAACTGTACAGGAGCTAGATAAGTTATTTTACAAATAATATCGTGAGTACTTATCCAAATCAATTGATTAATAGTTAATTAAGGCTGTTTGTAATATCTATATTTCTTAAATGAATAATCATGTAATTCAAGCGGGCAAAGCCGCGAGCAGGCCGCTAGTTATTAATAAATATTATTAATAGTATATATGTATGTATAAGTATATATGTTTTATAAGATTGAGTTTCGTTGTTGTCATGTTATATGTCGCATTTAAGTGGAGAAATGAGTGCTTTCACACTGCTCTCACTACTCCCTCTCGGCTCTCACTACTTACTTTTCTATATGCAAGATAAAGCATGAAGTTAGAAAAACAGCTTTACATATTTACTCGTCTTAAATTGCGAGATTTAGTACAGAAAACAGAGGTGACATAGACTCAATATATTTCATCTTTACTTATGTCCCAATCTCACATTATGTACAGTATATAATTACAAAATTCACTGAAAGTAAAATATATGGATATTAAAATTTAATTCTAAATATAAATAAATTCAATTCTAAATGACATTGACGAGGACTGCTGGCACCTATGCACGAAAGTCAAGTTCACTTTACAAAAACCATACGCTAATTAACCCGCCATTGGTGACATATGTCTGTGAGACCCGATGGATCATAAAAATCGTATAATTTTGACGCGCCATGTGTGTATTTAAAGTTAAATTTGTATTTTCTTTTTTAAATTTCTAAAATAAGCAAAATTGGGTGCGACTTCTATTTTTATTTTACTAGAGTAGTATAAGGTCAACGAATAAATCTGCTGTTTGTATAATTTGATTGAAATTTTATAAAATATAATGAAAATATGAAATATTTCATTTCCTCGAGAGGGAATCAAATCCACAACCTTTACACAGTAGAACTTTACGCATGAATATTAAATAAATGATTTATCATATTAATTACTGTCTACAGTGTTTAACAACTATTGGAACATGCGTTCAAATGCTATTAAAGACAATTCAGGGTAACTTTACAATAACATTTAAATAGAATCGACTAGATTGCGATTAAGAGACATCAATTCAGATTAGTTATCGTGGGGCTTGGGATATTGTAATGTATTAAATATTCCTTTAATATTATGGTGTAAGTCGTGGGTTCAATTACCAGGGGAGGTATTATAATATGATATTTAGTGGATCAATTATATATATTTCAAAAGTGACTCAATTCTAAATAATAAACCACTATGTTCGTATATGGTAACGATCTGCCTTTTTATGCAAAGAACCTATGTGATATTGTACTGTTCACAGATGATACTTTTTTAATTACCTTATTTTATTTTTACAAGTTATTTCAAGTGTTGGGTTCATTCAGCCTTTCAATTAAAGTAATAGATTTATTATTTAAAAATATTTTGAATTCCTTTGAGTTGTTAATTCCAGGATGATGGAAATATAATAGAAAAATGATCAGTAAGAATAGTTATGATTTCATTACAGTATGGTCTATTACTTAGAAGGTTTATAAAATCCTTTGTAATCTCATATCTAGAGAAATGATCCACTAAAAGATGTAAATACATTTTAGTTGATCGAGAGCCGTCAAATCCTCCAATTGTATCTAGTGAAACAATTTCAAATAGATTTAAGGTGCGACCCAAATGTGATATTAAACCATATTGAGCTTGTCCTCTTGTCTTATTTTTATTAATATTTTTAGTGCCTACAAGGCCTATATAAATCTCGAATGTTTCTTGTTAAATTTATTGCTGTATAAAATTTTCCAATTTTCTTAAGCATTTGTTTTATACCTATATTATGTAAAAAATACATGAAATTCATGTATTTTTTTTACTGAATTCTTCAGATAGTATTATTTTTCCCGACTGCTAAGGAAGGGTTATGTTTTTCGCGCGTATCTTGTATGTATGTAATATTCTTTATTACCTCGCATCTCCAGAACCGCTGAACGGATTTACATATTTGAAGTATCGTTAGATTCATATTAGCAGCCCAAGTGTTCTTAGATAGGTGACGTTAATAAAAAATAATCATGGCGGCTGTGGTACGCCATTGGACTTAGCGAAAAAAAAAATTTCGTTTCGAATACTACAATATGGGTATCAAATTCAAGAGCTCAATTTCAGGATTTCATAAAGGTATATCATGATTATCATTATCATAATAAATTCGAACAAAAAAATGAAAAATAAAAAAATATTTGTAAAAACAAAAACCCCGACTGCATTAAACTAAAAGAAAATAAACAAGCCCAATAGTTTATTAGGATTAACAGTCGGGACCCATAAGTAATTCTTCAATTAATAAAATCTTTACCAGGAACCCCGCATAATTTAAAGAGGTCCCGACTGTTAATCCTAATAAACTATTGGGCTTGTTTATTTTCTTTTAGTTTAATGCAGTCGGGGTTTTTGTTTTTACAAATATTTTTTTATTTCTTTATTTTTTACTCTCTTATGCTAAATATCTTGTTTGTCTATTATATTATTCTTATGTTTTTGAATAACATCATTTTTGTCTTGATCTATTTCTATGTAATTTATTGTTATTAATTTTGTTACTTTTAATAGGTTCTTGTTGTTGTTCTTGAGGCCGGTCGTGGCGCAGCGGCACGAGGTGTGACTGCAAAACTGACTGGTTGTGGGTTCGATCCCCACTCGAGGAGATGAAATATTTACTTAAATTTATATTTCCATTTCTTCGCTCTGGTGACGAGGTTAAGCGCGGCGTTGAGTTCTGCCACTCAACACGCAGTGCCTCCAGAATTCGGCAGAAAGTGGGGAACGGAGTGTCTTAACACTAGGTTCCCTCTGCCTACCCTGCTGTGTGCGGGATACAGCGTGAAGCTAATTTATTTTTTTATTTATTTATTTTTAATAGGTTCTCTGTGTCATTATTTGCTTCTAGTACTCGGGCTTGACTTAAACAATCTGTTTCTAAATTTTCCTCGGATCACATTTTAGTTTAAAATTATATTGTAATAGATAAAAGGTTAAACTTAATATTTAAGCTTTCCAATGGTTTATAATCTGAATATACTAAAAAAATCCTATTAACCAGTATTGTTAGTATTTTATGGCTTCTTTAATGACTAATTATTCTATTCTCATTCATTTATTTAAAAAAAACACTGGTTTTTCTTTGCTCTTTGGCTGAATTTGCTTTAATACTACTCAGATATCTACGAAAAGAATTAACTATAAAGATAAATCTTGATTATACATGTCTAAATTTTGATTTTGTGCACAGTAGTTGTTTTATTTTTTCAACATTTTTTTGCGAATTTTAGCCGGATAGCTTCTCTTTTTATCGCTTCCAAAATCTATGATCTCAGTATGTTACTTAATATCCTTTGAAATATTGCTGGAGACATCTTTAAACCGAAGGAAAAGCATGTCCATTGATAATAGCCTGCCTTCCTGTGTAACAAAAGCAAGTTTCTTTCTATCTTCATTTTCAAAGAAATAGATCAAAATGCTGAGTTTATATTAAGAGTTGAAAAGTACTTATAGTTTCTAGGTTTTGTTCCTAAATCCTCGATCAAAGGAAATAGTTGAGCCTGTGGAACTACTATCTTGTTTAGATCTCTGAAATCAACTGATTTGATTTGTGTTTATTATTATCAAATAACCATTAAAAAGAGTCATAATTTTATTGTAATTAATAAAAATATTTTCATCATATATTAATTTAATATTTTATGTTCCTTATTAAATAATTATATTAAATAGTTATATAATAATCCTTATTAAATAATTATATAAAAAACTTATAAAAAAGTCCGCGATACTTTTATGTCTGAAGGTTGAACCACAGTAAGTTTTGTAAATTTTCTTAAATTTTTGATTTACTGTTAATTTTTATGTCGTTATTTGGCGTTGATTATTATTTTACATTTTTCTTTGGTTTTCTTCGCTCATTCGAGTAGTAGATAAATTAGATTTTTTTAAATGTCATGATTTAGTTAAGTTTTGTGTTATTTGAAATTTTTAAATTTATTTTTCCATTTGTTCGCTCTAGTGTCGAGGGAAAAGCACGGCGTTGAGTTCCGCCACTCAGAACAGAACAGAATTTCGCCTGCAGAATTCGGCGGAAAGTAGGGAACGCAGTATGAACACTAAGTTCCTTCTGCCTCACACAGTAAAGCTATTTTACGTTACTTTTAATTTTAATACTTTTAATATTAATTTTACGTTGATAATGCAGCTGGTTTTGTGTAGTCTCTTTTTATTTATAATTTCCTTCCTTTACGTTTACTTATTTCGTTTGTTCATTTTAATTACTCAAGTATTTTTTCTAATATTTCTAATTGTATTTCCCATGCTTATGTCAACTTATTATTCTTTTTCGGCTATTTTCGTTTTCTTACCGATCATACTGAAAACTGAAAATAATTTCATAAATATATATTTATTAAATGTTTGTATACTTCAAGCGGGTGAAGCCGCGCGGTGCCGCTAGTCTAGTATAAAGGCGGGTTCATCATTCAGATTGTTTATTTTACTCCGCCCATAAAACGTTTTTGTTTCCATGCATAAAAGTACATTGGGCCAGTTATGACGCATGGGCAAAGCTTGTGACTGTAAACGCGACAGGTTATGGGTTCAATTCTCATTAGAGGTTACTAACTAAATATTTTATATTTTTAATTCTTCGTTCTGGTATTGAGGCAAAGTAATGAATTCAGCGGAAAGTTGAGAGCGAAGTATCATAACAGTAGGCTCCCTCTATTTTATAATAATAATAATAATTTTATTTAGCAAAAATCATCTGTACAGTTAACAAAAAGTACTGACTTTCCCTGCTACGTATGTACGTACGGATAAAGCGTGTAGCTGAAATTAAAACATACAGTTTAATAAAGGGCCTGCGTGGTCGGGTTTAATTTATAGAGTTAGTGAGAATGTTTAAAGAATAAAAACGCATCTAGTTTGTATGAAAGACAGCCATATTTCACTCGGACGGTATCCAATTTTGTGCTGAGGTTTTTATGCATTGTAATTACAGTGAATAATGAAGGAAAAATATATTTTCAGCTTATAAATATTAATATTTTTCATATACTGGAATTGATAAAACGTTAATTTAGGTTGCATGTAGAGGCCGCAGTGGCCTAGATTCATAAGGGTGTGACTGTAAATGCGACGGTTTTAGGTTCGATTCCCACTAGAGAGAATTAAATATTCTATATTTAAATTTCTCTTCTCTAGTGACGAGTACTCTCTCCTCTCTAGTAACTCAACGCCGCACCTTCGTTCGCGTTAAGTTCCGTCACTCAAAACGCTATGACTCTAAAATCGGCGGAAAGTGGGAAAAGTATCTGAGTGGGAACGGAGTGTAAACACTAGGATCACAGGTTCCCTCTGCCCACCGAGATATACGAGGGATACGGGAATTTAAATTGTTTTTTTCTCCGCTCAGCTGACTGTTTTACATTACTTAACAACCACGTGTTTAACAGGAAAAATGCTACTTGAGAAGTGAGACTGCTTTTTTTGATAAGCGGAAATAACATTTTCAATATAAAAATTGTCAATACATACAAGTATAACTAACAATTTTGTTAACCGCATTTTGATACTGTATGGTACTGTTATTTTAAAAACGACAAATTTTCGAGTAACAAAGCATTTTCAAGCAAATTAATTGAAAGTCTCAGTGAAGAGGTATATTTAAAATTAACGCGGTCAAACCCAAAATAAGCGTCCGGCGATCCCTATACGGTATTCATTATTTATATAGCATATTAATATAGCTAACTCACGGAAAATTATGATTTTATTAAAAAAAACAGGTTATTTTTTTTTTACCCTACTGGGTAGGAAGACGAAACTAAGGGTTTAGATATTTTGTTCCCCACTTTCCGTCCGAAATCCGAATTTTCGAGACATTACGGGTTAAAGGTCGGAAATCTATGCCACTCCGCTTCGTTTTAGAGCAAGGAAATGAAAATAATTTGAATACAACTAGTTTCTACGCTTGAAGATCATACTGCAGTGAGACGTAAACAGTAGAGTAGGCAGAAAGAATGTAAAGACGATTTGATTGAGAGAGAACTTTGTTCCTTCCTAGAACAAAAGAAAGTATGTATACATTAGTAACAGTAGTATTATAGGGATAAAAACAGAGACATAAAATTAAGTAAGACATCAGTAGAAAATCAAAAGTTAATATAGCGAAAATATTTTTAGAATATTACTGAGTGTTTTGCTACAGCAAAATCGCTAATGGCTAAAGTTTATATAAACAAAGTTAAACATAACTGTAAACAGTATAAAGTGAACTTTGTTAGACATGCAAAGACAATGAATCCCTTTCATTTTAACAAAATACGACAACGACAAAATTTATTTTTTTCTATTCTGGTGGTAGACAATGTGAAGCGTTGAGCACCACTGGGGAAACCTGGGGACCACCGCCGAAAACTGGGGAATACATCTATTTATCCAAAACAATACATTTTTTGCATTTTCTTTAATAATTAATTTCCTTCACTCAAAACTACACTATACTAGAACAACTATACTATTCCATTACGCAATGGCGAGTAGCTTACCATTACCGTCTATAGTATATGACGCTACTTCTATGTAATTGGGCGGTCGCCTTAATCGTAGCTATAAAAATAAATTATATATCTGCCTGTTCGTCAGTGAGTTACTTCCTTATGTTGGCCGGCGAGTTTTAGTCCAGTCACTGTTAAAAGATATATTTCATTTATATAGGTATATTTCAATGTTACCAGGTATTTTTTATTTATATAGGTATATTTCTCTGTTACCAAGTATCTTTCATTTATATAGGTATATTTCACTGTTACCAGGTATTTTTCATTTATATAGGTATTTTTCTTTGTTAGCAGATATTTTTCATTTATATGTATATTTAATTTGGCCGGCTTTGTGATTTAATCCAGTCACTGCTAGCAGGTATATTTCAGTGGGCTGAAGTAGACTAATATTTTATAATTATTTTACACGATAAAAGTGGCTTAATTTGTATATATTTTGCTTTTGTTTAAATAAAAATGGTTGTTCTTGATTATGTTTAGTAGTAGTAATAGATTTTAGTAGTTCTAATGTTGAAGCTTCGAGGCAATAGTCTGTCGAGGGCCGGAATTCAACGCCGCGCTTCGAAAATAATCAATTCTTCCGAGTAGGAAAAAAAGCCACAACCACCGCACATGCAGTGACAAGCTATGCCGTTTTCTAACTACGTCCCCATTTCGATATTTATAAACATATTATTTAATTTTAACTGCAGATCAGAAGATACATACATTTATTTTATGTGAGTTTGTCAAGTAAGCTTTATAAAATATGAAACAGCATAGAAAATACTCCGAAAGGAAACTTTGAATAAAATTTGCAGAAACTAATATTATATAGTTGCTTACTTTATTTTGCTTTTCACAACGCCATTCTCAACTTCGCTGCGCTTAGAATTGTGAAATGCGATCGAAAGTACAAACAAAATATATATTTTCGAATTTAATATGAGACCAATGTTTTTGAGATTCTAAAAAATATAATGTAGAGACTTATTCATGTTTATATGTTTAATGCCAGTCGTGGTGCAGGAGCACAAGCATGTATGTAAATGCGACAGGTTATAGGTTCAATACCCACCCGAGAAATTGAAATATTTAATATTTTCATTTCCTCGCTCTGGCAAAGCGTGGCGTTGAGTTCCATCACTCAACAAGTAGTGCCTCCAGAATTCGATGACAAATGGAGAGCGAAAGTTTCTTACTGGGAAGTAATATAACACTAGGTTCCCAGGTTCCTTCTGCCTACGCTGCTTAGTGCTATATACAGCATGGATTCACTATGAATCCAATTTCCCCAACTAACTGATTTAGCCAACTCTCAGCAAATTTGACCTAAATATCCACCATCATTTCATATTCCCAGTAACAGGCAAAACTTGCACGAACCAGACTTCTCGTTATATTTTATTGTTTAAAAATAAAACTGTTATTTACGTTGTACGGAAAGCGTTACAGCGTGGCACATTTACAGTCCACTTCCGGTGTCGGCGATTTAGTTGTTAAGACCGAAAAATGAGTATTTAACGTGAAAAAAACGATATTAGTTGAACGACTATTTTGCACTGCAGTTATAGTTCAGTTCTGAATTTCAGAGTCATATGATTTTGATTTCTTTAATTAAATCTTTTTTTTATCTTAAGATTAAGGGGAGGTTTATCTGAAATGTTTAAAGAAGTTAGTGTAAGCTAAAATTTATTGCCGTCATGGCGCAGTGGAACAGTGTCTGACTGTAAATGCGATGGTTGAGTGTTCGATCTCCATCCGGGGAATTGTTTTTATTAAAATTTTTCCGCACTGGTAGAGAAAACGCGCCATTGAGTATCATCCTGGGAATTGTATTGCTAATTAGAGAACAATATGGAAGTTCCCTCGGTCTACTCTGCTATAAAGGAAATAACCACTTTTTAACACCTGTTTATAAGGTCTAACTGTATGTAATTAACTGTATAATAAGATGTAAGAGGCTAAATTACATGCACTTCTTGGTTGGCAAAACGATCTTTAAAAAAATATTTTTTAAACATTTTCAGGTTAATTTGAATTCACAACTAAAATTACAAGACAGTAATATGTCTAACTAAACCACGATGACACTATACTTATATTATATTTAAATTATGCAGAAGGAAAAACGGTCATAAGTTCGCAGCATAAAAGTTTCGCGTTATGTTAATGTCGCTATAAACATTCAAGGCAAAAGTCCAAGTCCAGTAATGTATTCATGCAACGCGTTAGGTCCAAAATGTAAACAAAACTTGGAATTTTTACATATAAGTGACAGTCTGAAGCGTTTTTTCTTTGATATTTGGAGAATATTTTAGAAAAATTGAGTGGATGAGTTAAATTTTCATATTCAATTTTTAAACGTTTTTATACCTATGTAGAAAAAAAAAGAATTATAAATATTTAGTACCCTATTTTCAATGGCTATTATTATTTTTTATTTTAATGTATCATAAAACAATGCTACAAAAAATTGCCGTTTACAAAAAAAAAAAACTACGTCTAAGTTTTTTATTCCAAAAAAAACCTAAGTTACAAGTATATCACTCAAACCAAACACAAATCAACATTTGTGTAAACAATACACAATTTCTTCTTACAAATCCCAACCAGTTGGGTGCATTCAGTAATTATTTATTTATTCCGCAACCCCTCAAAGAGCTGACGATATCCAGCCGTCTAATACGAATTGACGGAAATAGATTGATGGATTGATTGATTGACAAGTTTAAGGTTGAGATGGATTCCCTATAAGTCGGTGTTTTAAAGGAAATACAAAGAAAACCGTAAATGTACGTTGTTTATTACATACTTCGTTGTGTGGGAAGATGTTTAGTGGTTGTACAGATGGTCTTATTTATGCTTATGTTATTTTGTTTTCATATTTTTTAAGTTAGTCGTGGTGTAGGAGGAAGAGCGTGTGATTGTAAACGTGCTAGGTTGTGGGTTCTGTTTTTACAAAAGGAAATGAAATATTTAATATTTTCATTTCTTTGTTTTACTTGCAATGCTTCATATGGAAATGTCTTAATGGAAACGGAATGTCTTAACACAAGGTTCCCAGATTTTACCTGTCTACTCTGCTAGTGAAGCTAAAAAAATATTACAATTAAATAAATCAGCTTCACGCTGTACACCCGCACACAGCAGGGTAGACAGAGAGAACCTAGTGTTAAGACACTCCCTTCCCCACTTTCTGCCGAATTCTGAAGGAATTGCGTGTTGAGTGGCAGAACTCAACGCCGCGCTTTGTCTCGACACCAGAGCGCAGAAATGAAAATATAAATTTAAATAAATATTTCATGTCCTCGAGGCGGGATCGAACCCACAACCACACTTTGTGCCCCTGTGTCACGACTGGCCTCGATATTACAATTATGATTCATTTAAATGATTTAATGTGAAGCAAAAATTATATTCAAATGCAACTCAGGTAACAAAGTAATTAGATAAGATTTTATATCACGACGCGTGAAAATGGTTTGCAAATGGAACATTATACTGAGAATTGGTTTTTTAATTACATATAGTACAGTTTTTGTGTGCCTTTATAAATAACATGTTATATTGTTAGTCGTACTTTGCTTAGAATACAGGTTCACATCCAGATATGGACCAAATTATAATTATTACTAGTGGCTGTCCGCGTGATCTTTTCTATATAGTTTTTATATACTACCTGTTAGCCAATATTTTAGAATGTGCGTGTGTAGACGTGCGGAACCGTTTGTGACAGACAGACTTTTTTCATACATACGTTACAGGTTTCTATCAGTTTCACGCTGTATCCCGCACACAGCAGGGTAGACAGAAGGAACTTAGAGTTAAGACACTCAGTTCCCGACTTTCTGCCGAATTCTGGAGGCATTGTGTGTTTAGTGGCAGAACTCAACGCCGCAGGTCATATTTCTATATTATCTTTTATTCGCGACCGTTATTGCGAAGTGATGCTATATCTGACTGTAATCGTGACAACGGAAATGGTTATATTTAATTTCATTTCTCTGCTTTTTTATCGTAAACTGGGGCGTTAAGTTCCGCTATTTAATACACAATATCTTAAAATAGTTGGAAAGTGGGGAACAGAGTGTCTTAACACTAGCATATCTTTGCCTATTTTGCTAATTTATTAAAACCATGAAGCTTCTTTGTTTATAAACAAAACAAACACAGTGTGTAAACTTTCTGTAAAGTAAACAAAATATGATCTATATGTTTTATAAAAGTTTCTGACGTTGTTGGAATTAAAATAATAGATCTTTTATAATTAAATAAATAAAAATCATATTAGCTTCACGCTGCATCCCGCACACAGGAGTGAACCTAGTGTTAAGACACTCCGTTCCCCACTTTTTGCTGAATTCTGGAGACAATGCGTGTTGAGTGGCGTAACTCAACACCGCGCTTTTCCTCGACATCAAAGCGAAGAAATGGAAATATAAATTGAAATAAATATTTAAATAATTCCTCGAGTGGGCTCGAACCCACAACTAGTCGAGTTTACAGTCACACTTTGCCCCTGCACCACACTGGCTTCAATGAAAATATTAATAAATACTGGTTTCCCCCAAATGGAAATCGAACCCACAACCGCCGTATTACAATCATGTGACTATAACGCTTGTACGCCTCGAAGGCCTCATCATTTTTAGTAGCTCATTTTCTAAAATATTTTGATTTGTCATTTTAGAAACAAAATTAATATCCCACACATACACTACACACAACACTAGGTTCCCTCAGCCTACTCTGCAGTAGGCTGAGGAACCTAGTGTTAAGACATTCCGTTTCCCATTTTCCGCCTTATATTTTAGAAATAAAATTAAAGATATATTCAGCTTGCTGAACGATTTATTAAGTTTTTATTAAGTTGAATAGAGCTCAAGCTCTGGGTATAGGCTTATCCGTTCAAAAGTAAACACTGTACAAGTATACAAATACTCACAATATGTTTATATTTGCAGGAGAGATAAAAGTAAATTGGGATCGGATCTATCAGATTTGTCTTGATTTAAGTATTCTTGGTTTATATCCTTCAAAATGAAATACACGCTTGAACAATGACATTGTGCGTGTACAGTTTATTTTTTATTTAGTTACTTTTTGTTTTAAATCTTATTTTGGGAATAAAATAACTATAATAACTCAGTCTCCAGTCATTTGTTGTAACGATTGGTTCGATACAATTAATTTTAAGAAAAAAAAAAGTGTCAATAGCTTAGAAACAAGAAAATTATTTTTTGATTGAGTAGCGTAACTAACCGCCTTTTATCTTAATGACGATGACGAACGCTGTTTGTGGGTTCGATTTCTACTTGATGAAACGAAATAATAAATACTTTAATTTCAGACAAGGCATTAAGTTCCGCCAATTAACATACATGTTATTAGTTCAGCTTCTGCTAAACTCTTGATTACAATCAAGAGTTTAGCAGAAGCAAGGATAGTAAAAAAAAAAACTTTATAATGTGTTTCGCATGTAGCAGAGTAGGCAGAAGGAGCCTAGTATTAAGGCACTTTGTTCCCCACTTTCCGCCGAATTCTGTAGGCACTGCGTGTTGAGAGTCAAAGCTTAACGCCTCCCTTTGCGTAGGTACCGGAGCGAAGAAGTGAAAATATTTCATTTTCTCTAGTGGGTATCGAACCCACAAACGTCGCGTTACTGTCGCTGAGTAGTAGTTGTCATAATATTTTATATTTAATATATGCATATATTTCAGAGGTAACGAAGAGGTCTCACGGGACAGAGATATGAAGTTTCGTAAATAATGTTAGTATGCAGAAGCTAAGCCAGCAATAATAATGTATATTTTAGTTTATTATATGCAAATAATTTTATTGTAATGTTACCTCGTGGGACTTCTTTTTCTATATAAAAAAGAACTAACGTTTCAGTATTTTAATAGGAAACTGTAACAAGTATTTTTTAGTTATTAAAAAATATTTTTATTTCCCCCGTCTGGGCCGATTAAATGCGATTTCGCCACCTATTATATATTATATTTTTGTATTACTATTATTTATGTCGATAAATTATTGAATAATACTTATTTAGAAAACGTATAAAAATTTGAACGTAGCGGGACTCGAACCCGCGCCTCCTGGAAACCGACCAGGCGCTTTGACCGCTAAGCCATACGTTCTCATCAAGCTACGTCGAAATCTTTATACTATTTTTTTTCCTAAGTGTGGAATAACACTTTAAAAATGTTTAAAATTATTGAATAATGTTTATTTTCTATGGCACATATTATTTGGATATCAGAGACCTAAATGCGACTGCTGAGTCGCCATCTTAGTACAGAGTAACCTATTTGAGAAAATAATTTATAAACTATAAGAATGTTGGTAATTTATCAAATGGTATAAGAATTTAAAAAATGCCTAAAATATGCTTTCTTCTTATGTGTTGTAATAACTATTCATAGATAATAGTTACTTATAACAAAAAATACAATAAATATTAAATATTCTCAATTATACGTAAATATAAAAGTCCACGATATAATATATCATTGTAAATATTATTTTATTATAATAGTTTTTAGTCCAAATTAATTCTCGAAAATAAACAGTGCACAAAAAAGTAATCATACTTCTACGAATCTACGAGAATATAAATTAATCATCTTATCATTGTCGGTTATTTAATCATGCAATTTGTTTACGGAGTAGTAGTAAATTAATAATAACACTAGGTTCCCTCTGCCTACCGTGCTATATGCGGGATATAGAGTAAAGCTCAAATCTATACATTGGTTTTCAACCAAAGTTTAAATCAATTCAATAAAATAATAAATAATTTTACAGCAATTTATAAAATACTTTATATTGATAAAACTTTTTATTTATGAATACATTGAAATTAAACAAATACTAAATGTTAAGGGAAGTTTGCCAAAATACAATAGTGCAAGCTGTGCACTTTAATCGGTTAAGCCGTTTGCCGTTTCTAAAATTAGCGATAACAAGCGCACAGAGAAACAGACGAACCGAACGTTTTCTATTACATTATTAAATAACGCCAATATTTTTTTTTGTAATATAACTTCATATGGCAACTTCGATAATTCAGCTTAAGGTTTTAATCATTTTCAGCTTCACGCTATCTTATCCCGCACATTGCAGGGTAGGCAGAGGGAACCTAGTGTTAAGACACTCTGTTTCCCACGTTCTGCCGAATTCTGCAGGCATTGCGTGTTGAGTAGCAGAACTCAACGCCGCGCTTTGTCTCGACACCAGAGCGAAGAAATGGATAGAATATAATATAGATTTAATAATTTTCACATTACAAATCTTAATTGTTTTGCAAACGTACATTATATATTTAAACAGGAACGTAATTCTATTTATTAAGTAAATTATTAAATATATGTATTAAGTAAATAAATAAATCAAGCCAGTCGTGGCGCAGGGGCACAAAGTGTGACTGTAAAATCGACTGGTTGTGAGTTCGATCCCCACTCGAGGAAATGAAATATTTATTTACATTTATATTTTCATTTGTTCTCACTGGTGCCGAGGTAAAGCGCGGCGTTGAGTTTCGCCACTCAACACGCAATGCCTCCAGAACTCGGCGGAAAGTTGGGAACGGTACGTGTCTTAACACTAGGTGCCCTCTGCCTACCTAGCTTTATGCGGGATACAGCGTGAAGCAAATTTAATTGAATTTATTTTTTGTAGTAAATAATTTAGTAGTTTAAGCGAGCGAGTCGCTAGGTACCTAGTAGCTTTCTGGTTTATTTTTATAAAACTCCCAGTAGTATTGTAATTCGATACCGTATATCGAAGGTATCGGTTCCCACGGCAACGTCGAGACGCGCTCCGTCGAGTGCTACACTTCAGTACACGGACGTTCACCTGTGAATATCTCTTAACATATTATGTTCATGTTGAATTTAATTTAATTTATTTATAAGGCTTATATATCTATAGTATAGTAGCCTTTTTCGTTTCACACTGTGTCTTGCGCATAGCAGGGAAGTAGAAGGAACTTGGGCACCTAGTGTTAAAACACTCCATTCTCATTAAGACACTTTCGTTGCCTATTTTCAGCTGAGTTCTGCCGATATTGCGTGTTGAGTGACCTGTGAATATACATATATAGTAGTTATTGATATCTTATAGTGCATTTTTAAGGCTTCACTTGTCTACCTAGTACTTTGATAATGGTTTTCACCTTCCATCCACTGAATCCATCGACACAATTTGTACTACCGAAAGGGAAACATTAAAAAAATCTATATTATATCACAGCTGTCGTTTACGTATACAGTTAATTATTTTACCTCGCGATGACATTAATGTATTTGGTAAGGTAGAGGGAACCTGGGAACATAGTATTAGAACACTCCGTTTCCAGTAAGACACTTTCGTTTTTTTGCCACTCAACCATCGCGGCTACATTCGCACGCTTGTGGCTTTTCGCGCCACGACGCGACTACCTGTTGGTTAATGTATTATTCTTAAGGGAAAAAAATAGTACAAAATTTAAAATGTTTTTTTGCTTTTGATCGCTGTTTAGTTATTATTTACAAGAACTCCCCACTACTACTGCTTTTCGTAGTAACCATTTAGAGATACCAATTATGGTCTAATTGACATTAATACCAATACCACTTAAATTATAATTGTTCTAATTGTGCAACTCAGTGTCTCTAAGATAAATATATAATAAGATTTCTTGAAATAAAGTATTCAACGTAAACGTAATATATTTATATTCTGAGTTTACTGAAATCTCGATGTAGTCGACACGAATATTTATTTTATAATTTCTACTACAGTACAAGGAGTAGTTCGATTTAGTTCCTGAAAATTTTATCAAAATATATTTTCTTGTTTCACAGTACCCACAGCGCACGTAGCGGGGGTGGTGGGCAAAAAAGCGGCTTTACCATGTGATACACAGCCGTTGTCAGCGGACGATAGAGTCGCCATGGTGCTGTGGTTTAAAGAAGCTGATTGGGAGCCTTTGTACAGGTATGTTCTTTCATTTTAATCATATATATTGTTTAAATAAGTTTGAATCCACTAATAAAGCATTACCTAGATTGTATTTTAATTATCTCAACCTCATCACCTTAACCACCTTATTCTACTTTAGAGCTATTCTATTTCTTTCGACAGTATAGTAAGTAGTATTAACTTTTTATAACACCAATTAATTCTGAGTCTGACTCCAATCAATTTTCAAGCCAGTGGTGGCGCTGGAGCAAAAGCGTTCGACAATAAATTTGACAGATTGTGGCTTCCAGTTTCATTGGAGGAATTTAAATATTTAATATTTTCTTTTGCCTCGCTCTGGTAAGGAGGCAAAGTGCGGTGTTGAGTTCTGCCACTCAACATGCAGTACCTCGAGATTTGGGGAACGAAAGTAGCTTAATAGAAACGGAGTATCTCAACCTCTCTTTCTCTCTTTTTCTATCATGCTATGTGCGGGATACAGCGTGAATCTAAAAAAATAGACAAAGCGCCAAGTTTCGCCACTAATCTCTCGTGTTGGAAACATAATCTTCTATCTATATATATAAAAGGACTTGTGCTGACTGACTGAGGTAAGACGCACGCAGAGCCGTAACCGCTGATGGTAGAAACGTGAAATTTGGGCAGATGTTTATTTTCATATTCTGGACATCC
>DWQW01006464.1:0-16269 GCA_018249695.1 Heliconius erato demophoon | reverse complement strand
TTGTATATGGTAATAATTATTTATTGTTGTGACACAATGGATACGATTACAATGGCTTCTGCTCAATCGCATAATGGCCTCTGACCCATTTGCAACGCACCTCTGTCAAATGACCCGATTTTAGATCATCGATACAACTAGCTTCAATCTAGGATCCTTATCGATAAGTCCTAAATATCCTAAATAAATCGAATGTTTTAAATAATATCGATAGAAAAATAAACATGAACAGTTAGATTTAAAAGCGAAGAAAAAAATGTAACAGAACACGTAATTACTAACAAATTCTAAAAATGTATGCAAATTCGCAAATATTAAACGTTTATTGAACTGTAACGTAAAAACTGGTATATCTGAATCCCGAACTTGACTTAAGTAAAATATATACATATGCCAGACCAGTCGCGACGCAGGGGCACAAAGTGTGACTGTAAATCGACTGGTTGTGGGTTCAATACCCACTCGAGGAAATAAATATTCATTTAAAATGTATATTTCCATTTTCTTTGCTCTGGTGTCGAGGCAAAGGGCGGCGTTCTGCCACTCAACATGCAATGCCTCCAGAATTCGGAGGTTCCCTCTGCCTACCCTGCTGTGTGCGGGATACAGCGTGAAGCTGATTTTAAATTGATTTATATACATATAGAGTGTCGTAATAATAATCGTTATTTCTCTAAAATCATAAGAAACTCGTTGTAAACGAGATATATAATTAATTGTCTTTTAATTCGCTATTATCGTGGGAACCGCTCGGTTTAAGAACCCAAGGCGTTGGTGTAAATGTTTGTCTAATTAGTGTCGATGAATGTGCGCATCGGATAAGACTGGGAGAAAGCAACTGAAAGCACCGCAATGACCCGAGGTTGTGAATGTAACCTGAAACTTCCTTGTTTCTATTTCTACGTAACAATCCTACGCCGATTCCTGTATTGTGTGTTCTATTTTTTTTTATATTCTCAACTTAACGTATTTAAACCTATACTTACTATACTTGTGGAAGAAACACAATTTCATTTGCATAAATATTTCTATATCTATTTTTATATCTACTTACCAGGATAATTATTTTAATTATAGTATATTAATAAATGTATTTTTTTTTCTATTACTATTAAATTAGGTCATGTCCACAGACTTGATGTAAATAGAAATGTAATAATTATAATATAATTTTATCTCGCTAATAATTTATCGAGTAAATGATTAATAATTTGAATTTCAGATAAAAATTGATATTTTTATTAATAACACACCAAAATTATTATGTCTATAAATTATTATTATAATATAGTACACCAAAATATAAAAAAAAAGTATAATCACGTACAACAGCCATACATTAAAAGTTGTAAAACAACAGTTAATGCACTCACAAGATATATTTTAAAGATATACAACATTAATAGTATTTCTTCATGCGTATAAAGATAAAGTGTATTTCAAAATGTCAGCATTAATGCTCTTATAAGTTGCATACAGATATTCCGAATGAAAAAAATGGCATACTTTTTTGCACTCTCAAAACTTGATACAGTTCAACGCGCTAATTATTTGGAGGCGACTTTCTCTTTACAGTAAAAGAACATAAGTTAACAAAAACTTAAGATAACTTTTGAGATGCAGCGACAGCTTCATACGGTCCATTCATACACGATGACCTGAGGGCCGGGCACAGGTACTTTTGCGAGAAATAACTTAAAAAAACTGCCATTCAAATCTTTGACGTTAAATGTCAAGCCTATTCTATCTTTCAGACTTTTCTAGATCACAGAGCTAGAAAAAAGCGTGTTTTCTTTTTAATCTATGTACCTAAGTAATTGATTTTTTTTTAGTTACGGACTTCAATCGTGACTGGAATAAGTAATTGGTTTTGAAGTTGTTCTACTAATCCTATATGCTAAATGAAAAAAAAATGGAATTATGCTTTTTACAAGTATAAGTAAAAAAAATTGGAATAATGTTTATAAAATTAATAATTTCTTAATTACTATTAAATAATAATTATTATTTAAAAGTAATTATTTATTACTTAATTTATATTCAAACATACCAAATGTCAAATGACAGCAATATGATAATATTTAAAAAATTAGATAAATATGTCATTATCAATTTAAAAATTTAATATGCTGCAGCTGGTACGAAATGTGAGTCACTTGCAAAACTTGTTTTTTTTTACTGCAGCTAATAGTTTCATAAATAAATATGCATAATTCGCTTATTTCACTACTATTAAATTTTTATAGCGCATAATCGTTACAGTTAAGCCGACTTACTAAACGTAATTATAATATAATTAAGTTTATATTTTATTGTCATATTAGCTTTATTACTAAATAAATTTGTAGTTAAGTCGTTCTGTTCATAGTTATTCATAGAACAGAACAGGACAGAAAAAAAAATAAGAAAGGAAGGTTTCCCTTGAAATACATTACGTACATATATTATAATATAAAATAATATTAAAATACGAATTTATTGAATTTTTCCCCGTATTTTATGGTAATGTCATTTATGGTAGGGAATTCAATTTCTCTTTTTTTCTTTAGCGAAAATAAATATAAAAAAGACTTTAGCTGTAAAACATTTGACTCTAGGTTAGCTCGCAATGTCTTTAAATACAATCGCTTGGTTTCATCACATATAATATATCAATATGTAAATAAAACTTAGCTTAAATGTTTTGATACAAAATTAGTAAGTATTACGTATTTAGTTTAGTGAAATTATACACATGGAACGTTCAGAATAATGTTTACAATTACTCGTGTTTGTGTATTATTTGTATTAATAATGACATAGCTATTAGCTTCTCACGTTTCTCGAACGTTCTGTTCGTTTTGACAACTTTTTGAATAATATTTTTTTTTTATTTCATCGCTACAAGACCAAGGTTTTAGTTAAAATCACGGGGACAAATGCTCAAGGGGACATTTAAGGAAATCGTTTATTATTATTTTTCTTTAAGTAAATTTTTAATTTATTTCAGCAGTAATAACAGATATTAAAGTTTCTAAAGTATAAGTATACAAGTTAAAAAATAAAATAATTTAATTACATATATTTTACTACATTCACCCGTATTTTTAAGTGATAAAAAAGCAATAGGTACATAACAACAATTATCTCTAATAGCACTTTATCTATGCAATACAAAAATGTATATAAATACATCAGATCAAAACAAAATTTCACTTGAAAATAAATATTACATATATTAAATAATAAATAAAACAAATCAGCTTCACGCTGTATCCCGTACACAGCAGGGTAGGCAGAGGGAACCTGTTAAGACTCTCCGTTCCCTACTTTTTGCCAAATTCTGGAGGCATTGCGTGTTGAGTGGCAGAACTCAACGCCGCGCTTTCCCTCGACACCAGAGCGAAGAAATGGAAATATAAATGTAAATAAATATTTCATCTCCACGAGTGGGAACCGAATCCACAACCAGTGACAGCAGCAGTTACACTCACACTCGTCGTTTTATATATTATGTACATTTACGATTTCATTATCGTCCTAAAATTTATCTTCATACAATAATTAATAGCTAAAACTGCCTCCACGTTATAATATTATTCAAATAAATCACCTTGACTTCATATTTTTTTAGCTATCTAATAAAACCAGTATTTAAATTATTATGTAATCTTCGTATATCTTAACAAGTCTTAGTATATAATAGAAATTTTAATATATTTGTACGTGCATATGCATATAGGTGAGACATGAATCACGACTTTAACTTGAAATAAAGTTAAACTAAATTAACATAAATGTAGTTTACACATCACATGTCAAATGACTTCATATCACGATATCTTTTAGAGCAGATAAGTCATAGTTTAACAATATTATATATTACGTAAAATGTTTTTTCTCATTATTATAATTTAAATAAGAAAAAGATTTTTGTATTAGTAACCGATGTGTCAATTATTGGGCTGGTCAGACATTGGCGCTAGTCTCAGGAGCTACTGGTTCCAATAGATTTTTTTTTTGTGTAAAGACAAGGAGTAATCAAGTCTACAGCTAGAAAAAAATATTTAAATTACACCCCGAGGGCTAAGCCTCCTATAAAAGTATATAACTTATAAAACTCATATAAAAACATGACTTCTGAAGCGAAGTGATTATTTTTACCGTTAAAACATATTTGCATAGGTACTTAATTACAAATAGATAGAGAAGATACCAGCGATATATTCGCATTCATTAAGAAAAGATGAATTAATATCACTATTGACCCAAAAAAATATAAAACTTGGAATTTCTCATCTCGCTAATTGTTGCCGATATCATCAAGCTAATTATTAATCTTTTCCTAAATAATAGTACCAAATTTTTACATTTTTTCTATGGAAAAGAAACAACGAAAAGAACCTCTTTTTTAGCGTCACACTCTATCCCGCACAGGATAGGCAGAGGGAACATGGGGAACAAGTATTAAGACACTCCGTCCCCATTAAGACACTTCTGTTTCCCACTTTGTTGATGCTGTAGAATGGCAGAACTGAACGCCGCGCTTTGCCTCGACGTCAGAGAGAGGAATAATAAATATTTCATTTCCTAGAGTAAGAGTCCAATCCTCAACATATAGCGTTTACAGTCACTCTTTTGCCATATATACTCATTTCGTATCATTTCATAGACTAAATTATTGTATTAGGAATACATATTCCTTATTTTCAACGAATTTTGGATATATAACTTCCAAATTCCTAAAAATCAAAACTTTCCAAATAGTTCAACACAAGCCACAAGCAAAATCGTTTGCAAATTGCGTTATTACCATAATAATATTGCAATATACAGACTCCAAGCCGTCTACCACCGGTTAATGGCTTGGTCTAGCCTTGAAATGGAGAAATAAGTAAAAATAATATCCCCAGGACATAGACCTCTCGATTATGTGGTTTTTGCAATCCCTCTCAATGTATGTATGTATGTGTATGCAAAAGCAATTATGCGATGTTTTGTATTGATAGTTATATATAATTGTTAAACTGTAAGTTTGTTTTAATTGAGTTATTGTGGACCGCGGTTTGCAAGGATGAGGAGGGTGTTTGATAAGCTAAGCTGTAAAGTTAAAACTTTTAACAATTATATGAAATTATGATGAAATGATTAAAATACTTTTATTTTTTCCATTACAATGGGCAAAGCTTTAATTAATAAGAAATCAACCAAGCAATTTGAAGGAACATACATGGGTTTAGATTCCCTATAGGTACGTATTAGGCACACTTGGAAAAACGTCATATAAAAAAATCACTGATCGAATTTGAAGTATGAACACTTTTTATAATTACAATTTACCAAATATCTTTTTTGGCAAATTAACAAAATAAATGAATAAAAAATAAAAGAAAAGAAAGCTAAATATTTTCTATATTTTTAAATGTTTTATAACATTAATAAAATATTTATTATTATTGATTATTTATACGAATTTCATTAAATATTCAGTAGGAATTTTGATTTTACAAACCTAAATATAATACTCACGCAAGGTAAAGAACTAATTAAAAAGTTTTTTCAACTACCCTCCTAAACGAAAATACTTTAAACTACGAAAAACATTTTTAAAAGGGAAATATATGTTAAAAATTACTTAAGAAACACAATTTCTATACGACATCGACAAATACTACTAAATTATTCATTTCTGTGAGCACTCTATCGGAGCCAGCGGTTACGTTTAAAATGCAAATAAAAAAATAATTAGCAGACGTAAAGTAAAATTCTAAGCAAATAAATTATGGTAAAATATTTGCGCGTCTTAAATATGTACGTCAGTAGTATAAAAAACATGTATTCGGTACATTATTTGAATATTTTTTATAACTTGACGTGAGTATAAGTGATTTACTCTTAACTTCACGTTAAATCGTGAACCTTGAAAACTTGTTTGAACTGTGATGTTGTCAAGCGGTAACTATTATTTGACTTGAAATTATTACACAAAAATATATAAATACTCAAACCATGCCGCTTAACAGTTAAAAAAAATACAAAAAGAAAAACTTACCTAAATAGCTTAGTGCAAACTAAAAAAAATATTGTAAAAGAAGACGTCGAAGCTGATATTGAAATATGATTGAATGTGTCCTTATTTTAGATATAAAATAAAAAAAATCCCGAGCACAAATTCTTCTCACTGACGCACTGTCACTTTTCAATGGTTGTACCGGCGTTTTTTATTCTGTGGTCATCACGCCACGTCGCGTCTGCGGCTGCACGCGTGGCGTGTTAGCTTGACGGTGGATCGGTACGGACTGGCGGTTACAGCGTACGAACTACGAGTCGTGAAGTAAACGCTATCGCCGTATGACTGCAACGACTGTCGACTTCACTCGACTCCTCTGTGACTGTGGACACTATTAACTGACTCAATGGACCTCTAAATATGTTTTGCATTTATATATTTTGAATAAAAAGTGTTTTGTGTATTACATATCGTTATAATCAAAACAATGTTAATGGTTTTAACGACTCGGTAGTGGTCACTTGAAAAGATTCAATTTGAAACTTAACTAAAAATCTATTTAAAATCGGTTAACAAAAAAAAGTATTGTGCGCTGCAATAGCTGTTGTTAAATAGCAAATTGCGTGAGAAATATGAAAGTAACTGATCTGGTTTAAACGATATCTACGAAAACCAGCCTCCGCCCCTGAACAGTGTGTTTTGACCCCAAAAGCAGCACCGATACACGCCTAACCGAGCGTCTAACTAAAATACCGGTCCAGACCCGGCATCGTACGACAATCGCACCACCTAACATAAATATAATTTATACTGTAAATTCTTACTTGTTCTTAGAGCAAAATTCGCGTTTCATAGTTTTTACATAAATAACGGTTAACAACGCGTTCAATTCTTCAATTATAACATTAAAATTCTTAATTAATTTAATTTTTATCTCTGCCCAAATGACCTTAGCAACAGTTTTTTTTCTCGGTAGATAGCTCTTATTCACACATCCACGTATTTATTTTATAGGCCTGATAATATTCGATTTAATAGCTATGTAATATTCAAGGTTTCGCAGAACTCACTCGTACGATTGAAATTCCAATTATATTTGCTTTTTGCCCTCTTTTCACATGAGAGCAATTTATCATTTTATTTTTAGGTTTCGTATCGTTAGTATTTAATAATATTTAAATTGTAATAAAAATGTTTATTTAGGTGACAATTATAATGACAAAGATAATGTGTTGTTTTATAGTACTAAAATTAAATTACGTTTTAAAGAAAAAGAATATGACTTTTTAAATTAGCAAAGTGGAAATATTTTGAGGAGGTTTTTTATTATATAATAGCTATCCACGTATAAATATAAATAATTAAATGTCATATATTATATTTATTTCGAACGTTAATAATTAACTCGAATACTGTTAATTGGAAGAACGTATAAGTAACGGTAATATGCAAATAAAAACTTACTTAAAATAATTTCAATTATAAGAAATAAGTAAAAACGTCGTAAGCAGAAAGTCGCTCGTGTTTCGTTGATATTGTACACTCAAATTTCACTCAGTCGACATTTAAAGTGAAAAGTGAGTAATGATTTGGAACAACAATTTTGTTTAAATATCTTTAAACAATACGTCGTATTATAATTTATAATATATTTTTTTTATTCTGTTATATTAGGCCCGCAATGGACAATGGATTGAACTTGACCCTTCTTGACATTATACTTTCTAAGTTATTTTAAGTGTACTATCCGAATGTACGAGTATGTATCTGTCTACATACAAACATGAGAAAAAACTTCTTAGCATTCAATGGACATGCCGTGAGGGTACCGGGTTCATCACATTGCAGAGTGAAAAGTTTAGAACGGATTCTGGGACTTGCGAAATGTCGTGTGGTTTAACGGGTCCTTAAATGCCCATTAACACTCGTCTCCATTGTCCAAACTCCGCTCTCTTACTAACTAAATTCGAAATGATTCTACTAATATAAGGAACGAGGAAAGGTTCCTTCCACGCACCAGGGAACAGTGGAATGGCCTACCCCGGCAGTGTTTCCCGGTCGATATGACATGAGTACCTTCAAAAGGCACGTCTATCTCCACCCGGCCGGCGCGGCACCTGTAGCTCCTCTGGTGTTGCACGGGGCCGTGAGCGGCGGTGATCACTTACCATCAGATGACCCGAGCGCTCGTTTGCCTTGTCTTTTACGTAAAAAAACACTATTGCTGCCCCTCAATTATATTCTAGAAATGAATTAAGGCTTACAATTAATGATAATTATATAGGCCGAGGCTGGCATAACAGACCGAGTTTTTTTTTTCTTTTAACAATCTATATAGAGATTTTTTTTGCTACTGTACCACTTGCTTCTACGTCTACGTTTAACTTTGTAGAAATTAACCTATTCCTGGTCATTTTATTAGTAAGTATTACCATCCATATCCATAACCATAACATCTCAAAGCACCGATCGTTTATTATAATATTTAGTACAGCAATATTTAATATCAATCCTTTAAAATTAGAGCACTTTTTAGAAAATAAACTCCGTTATAATGTTTATATATATTATTTTAAATTATAACTACATTATATGAAAGAAACTTGCGCCGGCGACTTCAAAGTGGAAACAATCATTAATACTTCATATACAAATATTAAAACAGTTAAAGCTTCATATTTAAATGTAAATTATGGTACTAATAATTTTATTAATTATGCTATTAACATTAATTAGTACCCAGTATCAGTAGTAGTTAGCTGTCGTGGAGCAGTGGGACAACGTATGACTGTGAACGTGTATATTAGCACTTCTGTTTTCTGGACCAAGCGTTGAGTTCTACCACTACTCGAAAATGAGGCGGTAAGTGTGAAATGGAGTGTCTTAACACTATGTTCCTGACTACCGTACTATAAGGGAAAGAGGTGAAATTGGTCTTTTCAATAAAAAAATCAAGTAATCTTAGGAGCATAATTATTATTTATCAAATTTTAACAGTATTTTATGACAAAATCTGTAAATAGAATATATTTAGCGATAGAACTACATAAAATTCAATGCCGTGCCGTGCCAAAATGCCGTGGAGAGGCGATCTCTTCGTAGGATATGCGGAGTCAGCTAAGCTGATGATATCCGCAATAAAGAGATACACAGAATGGCAGGTACTCTCGAGAATGTCACGGTGAGAATGAATCTTCAGTTGAGCAAGTTCATTTGAACTAGCTCAACTGATTTGGGCACGTCGAACGAATGAGTGCTGAAAGAATGTCAAAGAGATTTATGATAGAAAAGTGAGCGGTAAGAGAGGTAGGGGGAGACCTCGGTTGGCCTTCGAAAACACAGTATGAAAGATACTGGAGGACAGTCAAGTCAAAAAGCACGAGGACCTCCTGAAGGACATGTATGAAGTGGTCGATGAAGAATTATGTAGAGATCGTAGCGTTTGGTGCTCTGTTCTCTGTGACTATCCCGCTAGAGATACAGTGTGAAGCTAAAGTAAAGTAAAGTAAAGTAAACGACCTAAAAATGTAAAAGCTGCAATTAACAGAATATTTTTCATCTAAAAACTTTTCATTTACGTTACATTTCTATTTACATTTTATTGTTTAAGAAAATTATTTCTATAAACAGGAAAGAACTGATAGTATTCATATTTGCACGCAATAACAACGGGACAGACTACAGTTATCTCTTGATGTTTACAAAAATGGACCCTGTCGAGAATGTAAGCTGTAAGTGCTGTGCCTTATCTTTGTTGGAACTATTGCGAACGACACGTAAATCCAATTTGATATATTTTATTTTTGTTATTTATTATAATTTGGTAAGCTTTATATATATATGTATGAAGGTGAAGTCAGTCGTGAAGCAGGAGCACAGAGTGTGACTGTAAACGGGACTGGTTGTGGGTTCGATCTCCACTCGAGGAAATGAAACATTTATTTAAATTTATGTTTTTATTTATTTGCTCTGGTGTCGAAACAAAGCGCTGAGTTGAGATCGACGTAAAATCGGCATCGGAGTGTCTTAACACTAGGTTCCATCTGCCTACCATGGTGTTTGCGGTATACAGCATGAAACTGATTTAATTTTAATTTATATATGTATAAGTGTATTTATCTCGATATTAAATGCTGTTCCATTGTTATACATCAACAGCTAAAACAATAGTATAAAAACTATAAAACATGAACAATAAAAATTGAATTTTATATTTTATTATGTAAAATTACGTAGTAGGTATATAATTATGATACTATGGTAAGTTTTGTCAATTTCAAAAAATATTTAAAAAAGGACATAATTATGGCATAATTTGTTAAACCTTTTGGGTGTCTTTCAACAGGCGCGGGTTCTCAAATTTTTTATACGTATCAAAATATTTTGGTGTCCTTAGTGAATGATTATTATATATTTGTTAATTGTAAATATTTTTCTAGATTTTGAGGCCAGTCGTGGCGCTGGGGCACAAAGTGTGATTCTAAAACCGACTAGCTGTGGGTTCGATCTCCACTTTAGAAGATGAAATATTTACTTAAATTTATATTTCCTATTTTCGCTCTGGTCTTAAGGCAAAGCGCGGCGTTGAGTTCTGCCATTCAACACGCAATACCTCCATAATCCGGCAGAAAGTGAGGAACGGAATGTCTTAACACTAGGTTCCCTGCCTACGCTGCTGTGTGCAGGATACAGCGTGAAGCTGATAAATATTTTTCTAACTATGTGTGTAGTCTCTGAGAGAAATCTCCAATAGTGACTAATGGTCACTATTGGAGATTTCTATACAAGGCCAATAATCTGTGTGTTAGATAAGTGCAAATATTCTGAAGGCCTAGTCATGTTTTAATCCTTTTCAAAAAATAATCTTATCAATGTTATCACCTCTCTAAAAGAGACCTTGCTTAAATATTTCTGATAATATACGGGAAGTAAATATTTTACTATTTTGTCTAATTACATTATGATGTAACTTAAGTACCGAATAATTTCCAATACAAGACGCCAGAGGTCTTTCACCAGCACGTGTGGCTGCAAATGCAACAGATTGTGAGTTCGATTCCCACTCGAGGAAATAAAATATTTTATATTTAAATCCCTTCGCTCTGGCGTAGAGACAAAGTGCGACGTTGAGTTTTGCTACTCAATACGCAATGCCTCCAGAATCCTACTGTAGTATATGCGGGATACATATTTTAAGCGATTAAATAATAAATTTTCAAGTTTCTCCGCCCCTTTGTGATATTAAGATGTGGTCCTGTACTAATAATTTATTGCGTTGAAAATACAATACCGGTATATGGTGCTCGGTACAAATTCAACTCGTAAATCATTGACCTTGACCAACTGTGACATGTACTTATTGAAAAATACATTTGAATTTGCGAATACACATTATATATACCTACGTAATATATATAAATGTACCTATTTCTCAAATGTCAAATCAAAAAAATCAAATCAGCTTCACTCTGTATTCCGCACACTGCAGGGTAGGCGGAGGGAACCTAGTGCTAAGACACTACGTTCCCCACTTTCTGCCGAATTTTGGAGGCATTGCGTGTTGAGTGGCAGCACTCAACGCCGCGCTTGTCCTATAAATTTAAGTAAATATTTCATCCCCTCGAGTGGAGATCGAACCCACAACCAGTCGGTTTTACAGTCACACTTTGTTCCCCTGCGCCACGACTGGCCTCAATTTGCATATCGATATTTAATATGTAAATTAACATTAATATTTAATATGAAAAAACATCCTTTTCATTTAAATATGCAAACAACGTATCCATTACAAAATTATAAGCGTATTCATCAAAAATATTCTAGACTATAAAAGAAACACGATACACATAGACAACCTGAAACGTGGTTGTTATTTGTGTTCACAGAACATACCACCACGTGATATGGTACCACTATCTGAACTAATTACTTAAATGGATGTCACTGGAGGAAAGTTAACATAAGCTGGGTAATAGTGAACAATGCAATGGTCGCGCCGTGTCGTCGTACGATAACGGAGACGATTACCGCATTTGCAAGATAATGGGAGTGGATGGAGACGGCTAATCTATTAGATGCTCTGTTACCGTAGAAAATGTTGGCCTAGTTTCACTAATTGAGACACTACATCGACAGTATAGGAATTAAATTTTGTTCTCATTTTCTTAACTCGTCCTTTGTCTTGTGATTAGTAAATGAATTTTCGTTTGGTTCAATTGGTTGTTTTTGTTTTATGTGTTATGTAAAAATAACGTAGAGACTAGGTGTGGATTTAGTTTTGACAAAGGGTTCGTCATCAACAAATACATATACTTCAATACGATACTTATGAACAAGTGCATAAAATTAAGAAGATAGTTGATTTTGCCCCCAAACTGAACTTACCTACACTAAGTTAATAATATTTAAAATACTGAGAGAAAGTAACGATGCCCCAAACTTTGATCATTGCATTTATTCCACAAAAATTGTACATGGCCTTGTAATTGAATAAAAAAATATATGTAAAAAGATATCTTTAGAAGACGTAACTTTTCGACCATAATTCTAGCATAATAATTGCGAATGAGTAGCGTCATAAAGATCCTTCAAAATTCTTTTGAATATTGAATTAACAGATTTTTTGCTAATTGATTTGAAGAAATTAAAAGTTTCACTGAGTTTCTTGAGCCGGTTCTTCTCATGTTAAAACATAAATAATTGACGTTCAAAAAATTAAGTTTTTGACTTCTTATTTTGATTAAAATTATTTGACTTTGACTTTGACTTTTGACAAGCAAATATAAAAATAGATATTTACGAACAGTAAATTGCAGTATGTCTTTTATAGCACAAATGACTAAAATGTAAACCCCGCAGTTTGCATCTATTTGTCTCCATTTCAAGAACGCAAGAAAAGGAAATGAACGATTTCGGCGTCCATGTCCTGAGATCAAGGATGTGTCTCGAATTCTGCCTTCGTACGTGTTCAAAATTACGCCAACATCCGAAAGGATGTTGTGATGTTGCGCTCTTCAGGTATTGTTTGTAAATTTTTAAACGCTTATATAATGTTACATGTGTCTTGTTAAATAATAACACAAGAACTCAGGACTGTGACTCAGGATGGTGTCTTGTGTTGTTCAATCTCTTAGGATCACTTTTTTGCCGTTCGCACTTTATTGGTTTTTAATCTGTATATTTATATTAAAATTATAACGAAAATGTATAATTTTGTTCACTCATACAGTGCCAGTTGCCTAAAATTACATAAGTTATCTAATTTTACAAGTATTATCAGCACGCTTGGTATTTCCCACAAAAATGCTATATTTGTGGTTTTATAAAAAATGCTGTATTTGCGGTTTTATGGCGCAGAGGCATTTTAATTTCTTCGCTTTGATATCAAGGCAAACCGTCGTTGAGTTTCGACACTCAACACGCAATGCCTCCAGAAGCCTGCAAAATTTGGGGAGCAGTCCGCTCTTAACACAAGGCTTCCTCTGAAGCTAAAAAAAAGAACAAGATTTTTTTTTATATATCATTTAGCACTAATATTGATTTCCACAATTTTTACTCCCAAAAATAATTCTCACTTCAGACAAACTCAAACGTTCCTCTACACAACGCTTGAAAGTCATTCCACCTTCGTCTTTTATTAACGTAGCGGATTCAATTGCTCTTAACACAGATATCGAGGAGCTCTTAACCCATCAGACAATTCAAGGCTACCCAATGTCTTCCATAGAAAGTGTCACTTTTGTTTCACAATAAGTTTCAGCACTTTAACATATGTACGTAATGTATAGTCAAAGTTGCAACTGCTTCATTACTATGCAATTTATATTTTATTTCGTCATAACATGCTTTCTAACTAAAAAATTTATAAATGAAAATAAAAATAAATAAGCTTCATGCTGTATCCCGCACACTGCAGGGTAGGCAGAGGGAACCTAGTGTTAAGGCGGTATTGCGTGTTGAATGGCAGAACTCAACGCCGCGCTTGTCCTCGTCACCAGAGCGAAGAAATGGAAATATAAATTTAAGTAAATATAAAAAAAATATGATCTAATATTTTTAAAATGTACGTAATGCTTTATTTTTTTCGCGAATCTGAAACAAAAACACTTAGTATTGCACAGTGTCCGAATGTTAAAGTTACCAACTGTAGATTATAAAATGTATGATGTTTATACATATATTAGTTATATTATTAATACGTGAAGTAAAGACTTTGTACCGACCTCTTTTTATAAAAATTGTGAGGACGGTGAAGTATACAATATAGCACAGTTATAGAACTTATAAATTATTATAGCAGAATATTTCTTATGTATATAAGGAATATCCTGCTCAATAAAAATGTCCAAAAATATAATTTATAAAATACAGAATATATATTAGTGGCCAGTCGTGGTGCAAGGGCACAAAGTGTGACTGGAAAATCGACTGGTTGTGGGTTCGATCCCAACTCGATTAAATGAAATATTTATTTACCTTTATATTTTCATTTCTTCGCTCTGGTGTCCAGACAAAGCGCAACACTGATTTCCGCTACTCAATACGCAATGCCTCCAGAACTTGGCGAAAAGTGAGGAACAGAGTGTCTTAAATCTAGGTTCCTTCTGCCTACTCTGCTTTGTGAGGGACACAGGATGAAGCTGTTTTTTTGTCTATATATTAACATAAAGTGGACTTTATTTAACAATATTCATTTCAAATATACACAGTAAAATAATTCTGACAAAGTATACGAAATAACAACAAAAATGAGAATTTAATATATTTTTTTAGACAATATTATAATTTTTAGTTATTGGTAAGAAAAATCATTAGTCACTATTCATAAATTTCTAAAAAACTCCAACTTTAAACTGCAAATAACTTAAACTGAACTAAACAAGCTACACAGTTGTATATTGTAAGTAGTGAGCCTGGTCTCAATTATTACCAGTCTTTTTAAACATTTTTAAAGTGTTATTCCACACTTAGGAAAGAAAAATACTTATTTAGAAACGTATAAAAATTTGAACGCAGCGGGACTCGAACCCGCGCCTCCTGGGAACCGACCTGGTCGGTTCCCAGGAGGCGCGGGTTCGAGTCCCGCTGCGTTCAAATTTTTATACGTTTCTAAATAAGTATATTACCAGTCTTGTTTTAATCCTTTCAAAATCTCCAGTATCGGGCGTAACGATCGGTTTTGAGACCAACTAAAACTGTTCTACCTTTATTTTCACTAAGTCCCTGTACCAGCTTATATGTTATTATTTACTCATATTTAGTAAACGGAATAGAGAAATCAAATAAAAATGTATATTGCTCAGTAATATAATTTTGGAGTTTTTATATAAAGTTAAATCAGCTCCACGCTGTATGCCACACGCAACAGGATAGACAGAGGGAACCTTGTGTTAAGACACTCCGTTCCCCACTTTCCGCCGGAATCTGGAGGCATTTCGTGTTGAGTGGCGGAAGTCAACGCCGCACTTTGCTTCGACACCAGAGCGAAGAAATTAAAATATAAATTTAAATAAATATTTCATTTCCTCGAGGGGGATCGAACCCACAACCCGTCGATTTCACACTTTGTACCCTTGCACCACGACTGGCCTCTATTGGAGTTTTTATACGAGTATATTTTATTTATTTTTATAAGGAAGTAAAAGAAAAACATATTCTAGAGTTAGCCCATATATTGCTAATTCAACAAGACCTAATTGTTTTGTAAGTTCTCACTGCGTTCGAAATTTCGTTAGTGTAGATCTGATGTTGGAACTATAATCTATAATACACAGAAGAGGTTTCCATTAACATTTAACAAATTTTATACAAAATACAGCAAAAAAACATAAATGCTCGAATCTTTTAATGGGTTTACTTGAAAGCATATTTTTTTCTGTTCTCCAAGGGACCGTAGACTTAAATAATTGATATTAATTTAACTTTAAACCTTCACGCACGATAAATAATCTTTACAAACGGACAAAACGGCAACAAAATGGTCCTATAAGAGTTCCTAAAGGGTAAATTTCTCCTTTTGGAGTAAGGCACCCTAAAAATTTCTAAAACTGTTTTCACTTCTAGTATATTCATAAAGTAACAAATTGACAAAAGCGACACAAACAAGTTTCACTAGAATAAGTGAAAGTCGGAAAGGGCATTTCATTTTAAAGTTAATTAAAAATTAAATTAGCTTCACGCTATATCCCGCACACAGCAGGGTAGGCAGAGGGAACCTAGTGTTAAGACACTCCGTTCCCCACTTTCTGCCGAATTCTGGAGGCATTGCGTGTTGAGTGGCA
>DWQW01006463.1:0-16269 GCA_018249695.1 Heliconius erato demophoon | reverse complement strand
AGTGGATGTCCAGAATATGAAAATAAACATCTGCCCAAATTTCACGTTTCTACCATCAGCGGTTACGGCTCTGCGTGCGTCTTACCTCAGTCAGTCAGCACAAGTCCTTTTATATATATAGATATTTGTTTTTTTTTATCAGCTTCATTCTGTATTCCGCATGTTGCAGGGTAGGTAGAGGGAACCCAGTATAAGACACTCCACTCCCCACTTTGTGTTGATTGGCGGCACTCAACGCCGCGCTTTTGTTTATTTAATTATATCAAAGTAAAGAAAATTGTAAAATAATAAGTGAAATTATTGATTCTTATCAACCTATTTACTATTTGAAATCCGTTATTTTTGAACTCGAGGTCAACAAAAAAAACATTAGGAGACGACTACTAAAGCAAAAGCTAAAACAACCCCCAAGTTGGCACTGACTTCAGAAATAAAGGAATTTGAATAAGTACAAGAGAAATTAAAATGTTATTTTCTACAATTTAATATTAAGTTAATGCATAGTACGTGTATAGTTAAATATAGTTTTGAAGTCGGTTTTATTTATTCTAATTTCATTTTTTTTTTGTTTTAACTTAAAATGATTGTTTGTTGTTGTTAGAGAGACTACCTACTTTAAGAATAGACATCACAATCACAATCGTCAGCCTGTTTTGTCCATTGCAACCTCAATATATATAATCAACAGATAAAAAAAACATCAATATATCAGCTTCACGCTGTATCCCGCACACAGCAGGGTAGGCAGAGGGAACCTAGTGTTAAGACACTCCGTTCCCCACTTTCTGCTGATTTCTGGAGGCATTGCGTGTTGAGTGGCAGAACACAACGCCGCGCTTATCCGCGATACCAGAGCGAAGAAACAGAAATATAAATTTAAGTAAACATTTCATCTCCTCGTGTGGGGATCGAACCCACAACCAGTCGGTTTTACAGATACAATTCGTGTCGCTGCGCCACGACTGGCCTCAAATAGATATTAATATTTATTTACATTTATATTTTCATTTCTTCGCTCTGGTGTCGAAGCAAAGCGTGGCGTTAGGTTCCGCCACTATGCACGCAGTGCCTCCAGAATTCGGCGGAAAGTGGGGAATGGAGTGTCTTAATACAAGATTCCCTCGGCCTACCCTGCTGAGTGCGGGATACAGTGTGAAGCTGATTTTTTTAGATATCTGGACATCCACTAACTGGATTTTTATAAAATTGAAAATTCAGACTCTTAAATATATTTCATTGAACACGTATTTCATGGTCTTTTTTATAAAAATTTAAATTCTGACTATTAAAAATATTTTATTGAACACGTGTTTCGTGGTTTTTTAGAATTTATCCCTAAGGGTGCAAATAAGCGGGCGAAGCTGCGCGCGCTCACTAGTTAATATATAAAAATTCTGACGTCTCTTACAGCTACTTACAATTTTAATAATAAAAAAAACGCTAATTTCTCAACATAAAATAATTAAACCAAAACATCGTCTTTGTATAATGTGTACATTTTATTTATGCAAAAGTTCAGCTCCTTCTTTTTGAAGTCGATTAAAAAATGAAGTTATTGATCTTACAGCAGCTTACAGCCGTGTCCCGTGTGTTCACGTGGCAACTCCACCCACAACCGTCGCACTTACAATAAGATAACCAATTAACATATAAATTTGAATGCAGAACCGGCGTTAAACACACAAAGCTCGTTTTAATTAAAACATAATCGTCTCTTTTAAAAACAGCGAGCGCCGTGAACGTTAAATGTGGGTAATAATCATTTACTCGAGTGTTTTATACTAAAGGAGGTTACTAACAGTACGGTCGACGAGTCGTGGCCTGCCCTGAAGTTAGCTGTAGGTGGCTACGCAGACTTACTTTTAGGATTTTTCTTACTTTCTATTATTTTCGTCCCGAGTGCGAGTGAACAATGCGCAAAAGTACAGAAATTCTAACTACAGGACGGCCACGACTGCGCGACCGTACTGTACTATTTCGTACGAAAGCAGATTACTTGTGAGGGAATGAAGGTAAACAATTTACAAAATGTTTAGAAAATGTTATGGCTCTTTTATCTTTCGTTTAATGTTTTTACCAGCTCTTAGGTGCGACTTGACCGCGTAGGAGTCGCTAAGAGTTGTGTAACACAAGACACATTCAAGTTGTGGAACCACTTACCACCGAACTTACCACAAAACTATGACATGATGATACCTCTGGTGCCTCTGGTGACCTGCGCCAGTCAGACGCTGGCTCGTTACCTGGTCATTCTTAATGTATCTCTTAAATACAAAAAAAAAATAAAAATGTCTGCAGTAACTCTGACCGCAAGTACACAGCGTTATGTTGTTACGATATACGTCATATACCATAGCCTATAACCTATATTGTTTTACGGAGAGAGAAAAGAAATGAAATAATTAATTCCCATCATGAGAATCGAGTCCACAACCGTCGCGTGTACAGCCACACGCTGTGCCGCCGGGCTGTGCGCCACGACGGCTTCTGTAATATAAAGTTAAGATAAAAGTGAGAAGTACACAGTTAAGATGACACCTCGTTAGTGTCGTGTTCAGACGCAAACCACTCTTGACACTAAATAGTAGAAACTACATTTAAATGTTTTATTTAAGAGATTTATAGAAACTGACTGATTTTTATAAACGCGGCGGTTGTGGGCTAGGGTGCGGCGTTAAGTTGCGATATTCGACATGCATCTGCGTTAAGCTTAAACATAATATTTATTACAATAGGAATGACAATGTCACTTATTCTTTGTATACTTTTGAAATTATAATCGATTCAGTTAAGCAAGCAAGATTCATCAATATTTACTCTATTTTGTTCAACGAAATTGTTACCAAATAGCTGTTTTATTAAATTTGCTGATATTTTTATTTTCAATGTATACTTAGAATTCTTCTTTCTTAAAGGTGATAACGGTATTAGAAAACGAACGACGTGTTAAATGGCAGAACTCAACGCTGGTCTCATAAAACATTTTTTTAAATCTTTTCTATAAGCAGAACCGTAGTAAAAAGTAAATGGTTCCATCCAGGGCGTGTCAAGTGGCGTTAAATTTTAATTTCTTGAAGAAAAACCGTCGTCGCCTCGTTACGGGTCGTTCGTGTAATGACTGCGATCACTCTAAAGTTCTTGAGGTAAAGCAAAGGAAAGGTTATGAATTAAATATTTTGTATAGAAATCGTACTTTATTTTTCTTTTCTGTACATTTTTAATTTAAATAAGAAATGCCCTTATAGCGCAGTGGTATGGCAAGTTACTGTAGACAAGAGGGTTGTGGATTTTGTACAGGGCCGGATTTTAGGGGGGAGGCATGGCGTTTTATCTAATAATACTTGCACAATTTAAGATAACATTGTTCTATAACATTAACACAATTCTTTGTTTTTTTTCGTTCGAACCTAGTGTTAAGACACTCCGTTTCTCATTTTCCGCCGAATTTTTCAAGGCATTGCGTGCTGAGAGGCAGAACGCAATGCCTCGAAAAACGCATTCAACGCCGGACTTTTGCCTTGGTGCCAGAACGAAGAAATGAGAATATTAAAAAAATAATAATTAATTTCTTCGAGTGGCGATCGAACACGACGGCCTCTTCAGAAATTTAAATTAATTGATAAAGAAAGTATATAATAATTAAAGACCACAAAGAGAAAAAAAATACAGTTTTTTTCTCTTTGTTGTCTTTAATTTTAATAAAAAATATCGATGTGTTTTCGATTGGCAAATTACTACAAAGCAAAAAGAAGGAATTGCTTTTTATAAAATATTTTTAGTGTCATTGTTATTATCTTTCTTATGTTACATCAAAAATATTAACGTGATATAATATAACCTTTCCTTTCCCGATAAATGGGCTATCCAAAATAAAAATATGTTTTCAAATGGAACTCTTGAGATGACAAAGTTCTTGAGATTATCACGTTCAACCAAACTTTTTTTACAAACTTATAATAATGAAGATTACTTTTAAAATTATTATTATAAGTAAGTATAGATAGATATATTACCAATAGACATAAGGGGTCTTTTGTTAATCTCACAAACAGACCACAGTACGTCGTTCCTCTAGAAGTCTCTCACAACTTCCACTTTGATCTGAAGTTCAAATCAGAACTAAGTTGCCCAAAAGTTATTATTAAGATTTATGTAGAACACCCGTAGCTTCTAGTCGGCTAGTAACTCTATCACTCAGATCTACTCAGATCGTCTTTTTTGTAATGGAACTCAACGCCGCGCTTGTGTCTCGTTACCGGAGCTAGGAAATGTTAAATATTACATTTCTTCGAGTGGGAATCGAGTCCACAACCTGTCGCGTTTACAGTCTCACGTTGGAGCATTTATATTTTTATTTCTTCGTTCTGGTGTCGAGACAAAGCGCGAGTTTAGTTCCGCCACTCAACACGCAATGCCTCAACACTAGGTTCCCTCTGCCTACCCTGCTATGTGCAGGATACAGCGAGAAGGTGATTTCTTTTATTATAAATATGTTGTTAGTCCGCGTATAAAAATGTCGATTTAGGTTGTAGAGATTGTATAGCTTAGTGGCCGGAGCGCTCGGACGGTGACCGAGGAGCGCGGGTTCGTGTCGCGCTGCTTTTATACGTTTTTCAATTATATTTCTCTATCTTTATGTATCTGACATGACGTCTCACATATAATCCCGGTTCACTTCCATGTGATCTCACGATTGTGACATAATTTGTATCTAAAGTCAATTATCAGTATTCGTGTGTGTAGAAAATGGAATGTGAATGAAACAAGGAATAAACAACAAAACGACGAGGACGTCAATAAAACAACGACGTTACGTTACAAATGCTTGTATCAGATCCACCCTCTCTCGGCAAACGGGGCTTAGTTTTGAAACACTCCGTTCCTCACGCATTGACCTATTTTCCAATCCTTGCGTATTGAAAGGCGGAACTTAAAGCTGTGCTTCTTCTACAAGTTGTGTAGATAGTGATTTATTTCTCCAGTTATTTCTCCACGCAATGCAGTATGTATAAAAAGAAAACAAAATAAGTACCGCATTCATTCAATTAAAGTCCCTGCACTGCGTTTATACAAACACTAACAGCTTTTATATGAAACTTTGCGTAGAAATGTTTATAGTTGATTTTAATATAATTAAATATTTTATTGTAGGTTTAGGGGTTGCGTACTTATTTTGATGAGGTTGTAGATTCGATTTTTCTTTGGGAAATTATGTGATTTTTTATAGCTATTATTGATTTTTTATAGCGTTATAGGCGAAGAAATAATTGAAAAAGAGAACAGGGGAAGAAAAGGGAATAACACTCCGTTCCTCATTTTCGCAATGTCCAGAACCTTACCAGAGCGACGAATCGTGAATGTTAGATAATACTTTCCCCCCAGTGAAAATTCAACCTACAACCGTCGCGCTTACACGCTGTGCCACTGCGCCACGACGGCGTGGAAGGAATTATTTTCATTCATCTGTTCGGAGCTAACAGAATTAAATTTTAATTAATGTATAAACTTACATAGAAGTGGTATTTCAAAGCGCGTGTATTTCAGTGAATACTTTCGTATGTGAAAAGGCGAGAGTTTTGAAAAGCGTCGTAACTTTGTTAAAAAACCTGATTTTCTTTATATTTTTTTTTAAAACAGTTTCACGCTGTATCCCACATAGCACGACTGGCCTCCACTGCGATACTCCGCTATACAGTATAATAAAATTATTTATATACTAGTGCCTCGTTCGCAGCTTTGTCTCCTTGTATTATACGACCTTGACCTCCTTGTATTATAAAGACTACTTCGTAGTATAACTCTATATAAGCGGGCCAAGGGCGAGTCGGACTCGCCCATCGAGGATTCCGTACCAAATTCAGGATCGTAGGTCAACGGAAAATACAATTTATAGGAAAAACTCGACAGGTTTAAAAGTTTTCGTATAATGTCATTTTGTTATATTTGATTTAGATATGAAAATATTTAACTTCATATAAATTTGAGGCCATTGAGGCATGTAGTGGGTCAGCGTCAGATTGTAAAATGAGATGGTTGTAGATACCTCGATTTAATAAACTTTCATTTCTTACTCTGTGACTATTACCTACTATTACTACCTACTGCCTACTATTATGCCATAGTACAGCGTTGAGTTCCGCCGCGCAATACGTAATGTCTCCAATTCGGATGATGCGTGGGGAACGTAGTGTCTTAGTTCCCTTTACCTACCCAGCGTGAAGCTTACCTATATAGAAATTTCGCAATAAGACCTCAATAATTATATTTCTGCATTAAATATTCAAGCATACAAAAATATATATTTTTATTAACAACATGTATAAGTATCTCAATAATTAAAAACCGCTCATTACGTACAATATTTTAAATATGAATCTCTTTAGAAAATAAAATATAAATACATATTTCACGAAGAAGTAATTAAAATAATTAATACCGTGTTTATAGGGAAAGGAGATTAAGTATGAAAATTTAATTTTGTGTTTTTTATGCACATATCATGCAGTCGCGGCGCAGGGCACAAGCGTGAAACTCTAAACGCGACTGGTTGTGGGTTTGATTTCCACTTGGGAAAATTTAATGTGTAATTAACGAGGAAACGAGGCAAAGAGCGGCGTTGAGTTTCGCAACTCGACTGACTGACTTTGATTTGGACTAGGTTCCCAATGTTCCTCTGCCTACTCTGCTATATGCGTATAATATCTTGCATATACATAAATAGACTAGCTTATATTTGTGGCGTTGCCCCTGCCCTGCAGTGTAAAACTAAAATGATATAATATATCCAATATAACCTATATTGGATATATTATATCATTTTAGTTCTTCTCAATAAAACTCTACAGCACAGAAATAATTATTTAATTCGAAGTTAGGCTTGTTATTCTCCTGCTACTCTGTTTTTACAAGTCCCCTGAGTGGCAACGAACCCATAACTGTCTCGTGTACAGTGACTGCCCCACCGCGACCAGATGAAGATTTTCTTATGTTATCAAAATACTCGTATGTATGCGCATATATTGTAACAAATAAAAGAAATCACAGCATTATTGTTCCGGCCTTAAATATTTCACATAACAGATAATCAGGGTTTTATTTATAGAGGTGTGAGATTAATAACTTATAATATCGATATTTTAACGCTACTTTAGATTCTTATCGATCTTTAGATTTGTCGAACGTGAGCTCAATGCTGTTAGCCCTACGGGCTTTTACAGCGCCACCGGGGAGGGAAGAGGGTTCTCTGTCCCTGAGAAGTCGCAAACACTACGTGGCTGCTTGTTTAGCTTCACTTATCTCTTCGATAAAAAAAAATAGGCAGAGGGGAGCTCAGTATTGTTGATACGTCATTTATAATTTTTCGTCTTTCGGCGTAAAAATGTATTTTATCTCCTTTCATAATTCTTAGAAAAGAATGATTAGCTGACCGTCATGGCGCCGCGACACAGCGTCTACTTGTGACAATATTGTGCGTTCAATTTAAAAACGTGAGAATGAACGCGCTCTCGTCACAAGACAAAGTTCATTTAGTAGAACTAAGTGACGTGAACTGAGTGAGTGACCAGTGAGTGAGCATCGAGCCCACAACTCATTAATCTCTTATGAACAGTATCGATATCGACAACTCCAACAGTTCGCGTCCCTATATAAACCAGATGCTTATTCCTAAGTCCTGGCAGCTCGCCCACTACGGACTATTACCACCGATTACGCGATATTACTGTAGTAACAGACAAACATTTTACTATTATTATATACAGCGGCACAGAGTCCAGCTGTAAACGCAGCGGTTGTGGGTTCGATATCCACTAGGGGTAATGAATTACTTTCATTTCCTCACTCTTTTCAACACGCAATATTTCAAAAATTGGGCGGAGTGTGAACAGAATGTCTTAACATTAGGTTCTTTGTGCCTGCCCTGCGGGATTCAGCGTGAATTAAAATAAATATATACAACATGTCGTTGTGGGTCAAAGTTTACTGTAAACGCGACGGTTGTGGGTTTAATTCCCTTTTGGGGGAAATTTAATTTACTTCTATTTTCACGCTCTGGCAGCCAAGTGCGGCGTTGCGTTCCGCCACACAACACACTATTTCTCGAAACGGAGTGCCTTAACATAACCTACACTTTAATTGATTCATATTCTGTATATTATTACAGTAGATAAGTAATTGAAAATAAATGTTCCCTCAGGACGAGTCACAGCGGTCACAGGGTCTGAGGTAAAAAGGCAAATTAGATTAATGTCGTTTTTAGGGTACGATCAAATACGTAAGAGCGGTACTGACCGCCGCATTTCGAGTTAATAAAAAAAAAGTAAAGATGAAACGTTTTGTTTTTACTCTTACGAAGCGTTGCATTGAATTCCGCCACTCGACACGCAATGTCCCGACTGCAGGAGGCGCGCGGAGTGGACTTTCTTAACTCTAGATTTCCTCTGCCTATCTACCTTGTTATAGATAGGTAGGGAAAGGGCGAACTGGATATAACATTTTCCCCGAATGAGTTATTTTTTTTAATTCCAATGTAAGTCAAAATGCGAAAGAGATGGTTAAGAGCTATGGAAAGGGTAGATTCATTTGGAGATAAAATCATAGTTTATTGTTGTGAAGACCATTTTGATGTAAATATCGAGAAATGTGTTTCACATTGTATCCCGGGGGAGTTTAGGGTTAAGACACTCTGTTCCCCACTTTCCACCGAATTCTTGGCGACTGGCGGAAGAAATGGAAATATAAATTTAAATAAATATATGATTTTCTCGAGTGGGAATCAAACCCACAACCAGCCGCGTTTACAATCACACTTTGTGCCCCTGCCCCAACTGGCCAGTTGGTCAGCGGCCCACAACCTTTGGTATCAAAACTTATACATTTCCAGTTACGTTTACATTATAATAGAGTACTTGAAACCAATAAAACTTGAGTGGCACTCGAAATTTTTGCAAATTTCAAAAGCCTGCTCGTAACTACTTGCTCGTTCTTAATGAAACAAATACTAATGTATGTAGTTGTGTTGTTTCATAACTATTAACACTCCTCATTCTCGAAATCTATCCTCTCCTGCTATAAACAATATTTTACATGTTCGATACAGCGTGAAGCTAAAAGAAATATTTTATTATGCGCGTTCTTTGCTCCAGATGTTGGTATTTTTTTCAAATGAACTCTTCGAAGCTGAATAATTGAAAAACGCTGCGGCGTGTCCTACGAGGCAAAAGGGACATAGTACAGGAGGCGAATGGAAATATTTAATTTGTTAAAGGATTTTTTTTGCAATAAAGTAATGTAATAAATTAATTTTTAACAAAAAAAATCGACTTCAAACTACGAACTAGAAGGTAAAAAATAATTATACATAAAGTAAACCGTACTTTGATTTTGTTAAACAAAAATAATAAAAAAAGATTTAATAATTTTGAAGCCGTTGCTCATCCATTTGCCGCGCACATACCTAATGCAAATTTAAGATTTATGTGATTTTCTTATAGATACCATTGTCAGAAAGGAATTAAAAAATGGCACCACATAGGAAGCACTACCTTTCAAATAAAAAAAAATCATCAAAATCCAGTCAAAATTTCAGAGGTAACAAATATAAAAAAAAACAGTCGAATTGATAACCTCCTTTCCTTACAAAAGTCGGTTAAAAAGAATAAATTTAAAAATTAAAAAATATATCGATATGTAAAGTTTTTAAACTTTTAATATAGGTTTTGCTAGATCATTTATCTTTTCTTGTATACAATTTCAGTCTGCTAGGACTATCTAGAGGCGAACTCCCGCATATAACACTGCATTTTCTACTTTCTATCTAATTTTCGAGATATTGCGTGTTGAGTGAGGTGTAACCAAAACGAGAAAATGACAATAGTTAATTCCTTCAACTGGAAGTTAAAACGCCAACTTTGTGTTTATAGTTAAATACTGTGCCGCTGCGCCACGACAGCCTCTTCTCGTATAGTATAGTAAACTATAATTATTTGCTTTTAAAGTGTAAATGGCCTAAAGAAAGCGATTTTAGAAATCTTAAATTTCGTGTAGGTGCGCACTAACAAAAAACTCCTGAATTTTTTACGGAAAATAAATATTTTTTTCAAAATACAATTTTTTACAAAATTGTATTTTTCAATCGATTTCTTTTTTTCGAAAAGTTATGTATTCGTTAGCTTTATATTTTTCAGCTATATTATTTTTATGTTTGTCTTGTAATTCTTTTGTTATTTTAAATGGCTTACTATACCTACTTGGTTCTACTGTTTCATTTACCGTCTCTCGTACTATGAAATGACGAAAGTTGTATTAAAGTAGGGGAACTTTATCTAATCAATTACATTTCTAAGGGAATTCGTTTTATAAATGTACAAATATAGTATGTATGTTTTTATGTAAAGTTTAATATCGATAGGAACTTTTATTGTGTAATGGGACTTCAGTAGAGTGCAGTTACATTTGACTCGTGTACGCAGTAAGTGTAGGTTTGGGACTTTGAATTGATTTGGATTTTGTATGTAAATTGCACAAGCGTGCCACTGTAAGCGCGACAGTAGCGGGTTCAGTTCCCACTCGGGCGACTGAAATATTTATTATTTTCATTTGTTCGCTCTTGTAACGAGGTAAAAAAAACCCAAACAAGCGAGAGTCGGGCTCGCACACCTGTAAAAAATTTTTGTAAAAAATTGGAGGCCATGAGCTTTTTCTGAAATTCAGTTTAGCCAGAGCCCTTTTCATCTTATACCTCACTTTACTTTGCTTGATTTTTTTTAATCCACAATTTTGATACGAATTAGGGGACATAAGTTAAATTTATATTTTTGATAAAATTATAAAAATATGATTTCCTCGATTGGAAATCGAACCGTTAACAGGCGCTGTAATTGCGTACACTGCGCAGCGATGGATGTACCGTTATTATTTCTATACAAAAGAAATAAAAGAGTATTGTTCTTTCTTAAGTAAATCTAATACTCCGAATAAACAGAGTTTCGCAAAATTTATAGTTTCCCTGTTGCTGTCTCCGGCGAAAATATGGTGACTATTAGTGGATAGGGTTGACGACGTGACAGCATTTTGTAGTTCATTTTAATGTGTTTTTTTAGCTCCACGTTGTATCCTGCACGTGACAGGGTGGGCAGAGGGCACAAGAATGACAGAAGGAAAATCATTTATTCTCCCTAATGGCACCTTCACACCTCATCCTTACAATATATCTGTGTTGTTTATCCCGTGAAGCGTTACTATTGGCGGTTGCAGGTTCAATTGATACACGACCCAACGACTTGCTTTCATTTCCCCGCTTCGGTAACACAAAGAGCCCGGTCGTGTGTTTGTATGTCTCTTAAATTGGGCGCAAAGTGGAAAAATCGTTTAAAGTTGAAAAAATAAACACAACCCTAGCACGTGTGTTGTAAATCATCATAATGAGACAGTAGGGCCACCGGCCCGGTGGAGCGACGTCGCGCGTCACGCTTTATACGTATTTATTATTTATTTACGAATATTTACAGATATTTATGGATCATTGAATGAGAAGAAATTTTTGTTTATTTCAAAAAAAATGGTTTATGTCACGCTGTGTCCCGCATTTAGTAGGGTACGCAGAGGATTAGTTCGAAGACACTTCGTTCCACGCATTACTAATTTAACGAAACATTATGTGTTAAGTAGCGGAACCCAACGCCGCCAAATATAATTCCCTTAAGTAGGAATTGCATCCACGCGTAGTTCCGTAAGTCCTACTGCCTACCCTGTTCTATGTGCTAAGTTAAGAAAAACTAAAACATGCTCCAAACGAGAATCGAATATTAATACTTACTTAATACATTGTTAAGTTACCCTAAAGTGATATATTAGATACATTACTGAAGCTTTGCTGGAACAAACGACGGAATGAACGGGAAGAGTCAAGTTATATATTACAGAGCTTATAAAGACTGTACAATAGAATACTTGGATATAACTTATAGTAGTGTAGTGGCACTTCTGAAGGTAGGTTTAGATAGTGAGTTCAAATAACAGAGAATATTCAATTTTAATGTATTAGGAAAATGTAATTGAGGCTGTCGTGGAGCGGATTCTTACCCGACGAAATTTATAGTTTTGTGGGGAACGGTATCGTGATACTTGATTTTCTCGGTCTACCCCGCTATTTGCGTGATACAGTATAAAGATACAAACATCATCTTTTTGAGTATTTTAGCACAATTATTATTAAATGTAAAAACTAGAGAGTAAAAATTGTATTTTGAATGAATTCAGCACAGCAGCACAAGCGCGGTGTTGAGTTCCGCCACAGAAACCGGCCACCACCACACAACGTCTCGAATGAGCCGTATGAAGCTGACAAAAAAAAGAAATTTCTTAAAAGCAACCACAACATTTCAGGTAATATTGCCAAAACACGGTTTTATCAAAGAGAGCATCTTCGTCTTTTCTTTTGTTTGGAAACTTTGATAAAAATTGCAATGTTACTTCGGGGTGGCTTTTTTCATTTTTTATTTAGAATTCTTATTTCTTTGTCTAAAACTGGGGTACCTATGTTTTTTTATCACTTTTTAGCATCACGAAGTGACCGTAGTGACAGTAGAGACTGACCAGTTACTAACATAGAATAGCTTCACGTACAAATACAGCAATTTAGATAGTGTTAAGATTCCCTGTTCCCCCCTTTCTGCTGAACTTTCAACACATTACGTGTTTAGTAAATTAAATAATATTAAATATATAATCCAGGCCAGTCGTGGCGCAGGGACACAAGTGTGTGACTGTAACCGCGCCTGGTTGTGTCTTCAGTCCCCACTCGAAGAAATTAAATATATATTTTTTTTATTAAAAAATAATTAAGCTTCACGCTGTATCCCGCACACAGCAGGATAGGCAGAGGGAACCTAGTGCCTAGACACTCCGTTCCCCACTTTCTGCTAAATTCTGAAGGCATTTGGGAGTGGCAGAACTCAACACTGCGTTTTGCCTCGAAACCAGAGCGAAGAAATGGAAATATAAATTTAAATAAACATTTCGTCTTTACATTTATTTAAATTTATGTTTTAATTTCTTTGCTTTCGTGTTACGGCGTTGAGTTTCGCTTAAACCGCACTACCTCCAGAATTAAATGGGGAACGGAAAGAGTCCGTTCCCCATTTACCGCCACTACATTCCCCCTGTCTACTCTGCTGTGTGCAGGATACAGCGTGGTTCAAATAAATAAATAGATTAGAGAATAGTGCCTCACCACTGAGTCTCAACCTATAACAACATGGAGTAATTATGAAAAAAATGGAACCCCATCTAACCAAGGAAGAAGGCAAATTCCCATACAATTCACACTAAAGCACTTCAAGCATTCATTCCGTCATTTGTATTTGAAAATGCGTTAAAAAGCTCACGAAGACGATTATACAAGACTCAACTCTATTTTATAGGACCAAGGTCCAATTTCCAGTAGGTGGAGATAGGTAAATTGGAAAGCCGGATATCGTGAAAGAAAAGATTTACAAATGGTTTTACTTAGTGTTTTGAAATGTTAGCGTGTTTCAGTACGAAACTGGTGTTTAAAAGGCTTTCACTCTTCTCATAGGTAATAGGTTCTTTTTTTAGCGTCATGCTTTACTCCACATATAGCAGTTAGGGCAGGGGAACCCTAGTGCTAGGACGTCGCACGTCGTCGTTTGTTTGTTTGTTTGGTTGAACGCGCAAATCTCAAGTTTCAACCCGCCACTCAACAGGCAATGCCTACAGAATTCAGCGGGCAGTGGAGAATGAAAGTGTCTTATTGAGTACGGAGTATCTTAACATTAGGTTCCCTCTGCCTACCGTGAATGGTATATACCTAAGTGAATCAAAGTCAAACTCAAATAATTCTATCAAAATAGTAAAAGCTTCCTCGGGTATTTTAAATAACGGAAAAACAGCTCTTCATTTCTATCACTTTAATATTTGCTTTATATACACCACTGTGTCAAGGCACAAGCAAAGAATGAATCCACACTGCTGATGTAATGCCCTTTATATTTTTTTAAAATTAGTTAAATCAACAACTATCTTGACAAGTACAATTATAACAAAATTACAAACGCTAACAATAGGAACTTACAAGCTTCATTATATGAAGGTCAATTAATTAATCACGTAATATAACTGTTACGTCAAAAAGTAAGGAGTTCTGCTATTCAAAATCAATGTCCCTCAAAATGGGTAGAAGCTCAGGACTTAATATAATTTTTGCCTGCTATAATTTTATATAGCAGGCAAATACATAAATATATTTATTTTATAAACTACAAAATTTTGCCGAATAAACTAAAATTGTATTTTAGAGTTCATTATTTCAAATAAAAAAAAAGGAACTCTCATAGGATCATTTCTGTTAAGACCATTCTTCTCAATAATTCTCAATAAATAAAACTTCTACGTTAAAGCAAACAAAAAAAAATGCGTTGATGCATCTTTTTTGAGGCATTTTGAAACAAATTCGCTGCGGAACCGAACCTACACTTGCAGAGTACTTCCTGCGGAACTATTGTGGCATTTGAGAAGAAATGGGAATTTCCGATAATTTGACATATACTTATATTAAAACTCATGTTTGTAGTTTATTAATAAAATAGTGTATTGCAAAAATGAAACTGGCAGGAGCCCTCTGTGCATCAGAGCGACTCGTATTTGATCGGTTTCTTTTCCTCGTTGTTGCCATTTTGACATTTTAATCACTGTTTCAATGATGTTCCGCGCTCTGTGTAGTCGCTTTGTGTCGCCCCGACAGTCGACAGGCGTCCTGTAAGCGCTAACACAATATTATACATTTAACATTTTTACAAACTTTTATTTGACTTGAAGAACAGAATACATAAATATTTAAGGTTTCTCTTACAACAAATGAGTTTTTTACCTCGTTTCAGCTCTACTCGCTCTTGGCCGGTTTTTCAAGCATTCGAAATAATAATTATTCAATCGTAAAGTAAGAATAAAACTTTTCGCTGAAATATTTTGATTAAGAATAACTGAATTGCAGAAATTATTAAAAATCCTGTCGATAATTTATTTACTTTTTATAAAAAAAAAATAAATAAAAATAAAAATTATTTATTAACAAATAACAAGTACAATTTTTGTTACATCTGATGGTACCCACACTAGGTAATCCTGTATCGTGGGTTCCAATATATGATTTTACAATTTAAGTTTAATGTTGACACTCGTTTTACAAGAGATAAATAATAATAATACAGTAAAAAAAGAAGGTAAATAATCATTAGGTTATTTTAAAACAAAGTAAAGTTTTTTTTTTTTTTTGAAAAATTTTGAAAAATTGTCGTTTCAGTTAAGATCAATAAAGTTAATAATAATAGGTACTATTGTATATGTGATAAAAGATTTTCAGTGTTATTATAGTCTAAAGAAGTGAGCCAGGACGAAATTTTAATTTTAGCTTTTTTGATCGAGCAAAGCTTAATATCACAAGCACTAGCAATTTTATTGTAAATAAATAATTCTATGTAAGGACTGAAACGTCTGGCGAAGCAAGATTTTATTCTTGGCAGTGGAACGCTAAAGCTTCTACGATTAACCAGAGTATTATACTCTTCTGAGGACGCTATTTTCTTATGTGCTTTCAGTGCCATTTTTGAAAGAAATAACTGACGTACAGTAAGGACGTTACTTTCCTGGTAGAGCTTAAAAGTTGGGTACAAGTGTAGTGTTGATGATGGGAGAATAAAAGTCTACTTACGAATAGCACTGAGTTTAATCAACACCACTTTAAATGTACATACAATACAGTGATAACACAAATCACAATTAACAATCACGATACAGTATATAAGAAAGTCAACCACAAACATATATATAAAACGGAACACGATAAATACTGATTTGAAACAAAATAATAAAGAGAACAAAGGAACGTATGGAAAGCGCATCGAGTGGCAAGCATCGACTGTGAGAATTATAATATGCCGTCGACAAGTGGGTAGGAGTAAATATTACTCCTCACCGGTTCAGTCGACGGCAGCGAGCGCTTTTGTATAGATATACTAAATACGAATACTTGTTATAAAATATATAAATTATATTAAATATATGTATGTAGTCGTATGTATATAAATGATAAATAAATAAATTGCTATATTGAAATATATAAATATCACATATTAAATAAACTGTAAATATAAATAATAGTTCCCTACATCACTCCCCTCCAGAGGCCGTGCCTACGGACGATAATAATCAGGGAAACGTACATGTCTCCCTGACCGAGTAGTGTGTCTGAAG
>DWQW01006462.1:0-16271 GCA_018249695.1 Heliconius erato demophoon | reverse complement strand
TAAGCGCGGCGTTGAGTTCTGCCCCTCAACACGCAATGCCTCCAGAATTCGGCAGAAAGTGGGGAACGGAGTGTCTTAACACTAAGTTCCCTCTGCCTACCCTGCTGTGTGCGGGATACAGCGTGAAACCGATTTAATTTAATTTAATTTTATTTAATTTTTATTTGGTTTGGCTCATTGGCTGCACTCAGCTGGGTATACATAGAAACACTAGCGTAAAAACAGTCTTCTTTTCATTCTTATACATTTCAATACATGGAATAAGTGGTAGAATCGAATGGCGAATTTTTCTCTCATAAAAATTTTGAAATCGCAAGCCGCTTCCCGAAATGTTGAGGTAGCGTTTTCGTGTAGCGGAACTCAACGCAATTAAAATATTGAATATATTAATTTCTTCCGAGTAGAAATCGAATCCACAATCGTTATGTTTACTGTCTGATATTATATAGCGGCGCCACAATCGTTTAAAATATTATTTTTCTTATATTGAAAAACATTTGTCTGGAACTGTATGTATAAGGCAGTTCTCACAAAGCAGTACAGCTCACCTCTTAACCTCTTTTTCAGGTACATACTTTTAAACGCGCTTTATTGCGTTTTGAACTGGTAACACTAATTTTTAATTAATTAATTATATTAATTAATTTTTCTGTGTAATAAACCGTGTTATTTTTTGTTATCTCTGTATTTTTTATCATACGCGAACACAAACGCAACGAAATAGCTTGCGTGTTCGCGTGTAGAAATTTTATAAGGTTTTGCTAATTTTGTATTGGACATAGAGCATTTGTTAATATTAATTCAAATATAGTTAGAATCTCGACAAATATGTATTTTAATATTATGCAATTAATAGCATGTCTGGAATTTCTTCATGAACAAGGATGAAATGAATCCCATGAACAAGGTTCTTCACGCGACAGCTAGAAAGAGAGTGAAAGAAGCTAGAATATGCATGTCTGGATTATGAATGGCAGAGTTGAGAGCTTTTTGAGAAAAGTGATGAAACCGATTTCACTGAAAACGTTAAATAATTTCTTTATTTTAACTTTGTTTACCTAGTTTTTAGTGGAGTTAATAATATGTTATTGTCCAGTTCTCTTTTTAAATACGATTGTATAGAATTATACTACTAACATACACGCTAATTGAGCACCAAAGCACACAGCTTTCAGCCAGTTTGCATTGGAATTTATTGAATGATACTTCTTGCAAATATAAGGTGCCAAGTTTATGTCAATCTTTAAAAGGCAGAATACTTGATCTGGCCCTGTCCTATATCCCAACTTGCATAGTCCGTCCTAGTTACTCAACTCTCGGTAACATTGACCAGTTACATCCTCTTCTGGATGCAGATATTTCATTTGTAGGGTGTTGTTGAAACAAACCTTACATTTAATCAAGAATCGTTGAAGCTAAATTTTCATAAAGATATTCATGAAATCGGCTAAATTAATAGGCTAATAATAAAGAACCTTAAACTGTGAATGGGTGCAGATATTTGGAGATGATAATGAGGTTAATGCATTTTTTTCTAAATTTTATAATAGCTTTTGGTGCTATTATAGAAAAATTTGTGCCTAACCAAAAATTTAAAAAATATCTGGTTTAATTGTAATTTCGATAACCACTCTGGTTTAATTGTAATTTAAAACACCGTATAAAAGAAAAATTCAATCGTAGTAGTTAATAGCTCCTACTCCAATTCTCGGATGGTGTTGTGTTGTTTTCATGGGTCTCACCTGGGTCCAACCTTGTTCACTTTGTTTATTAACCTTCCATTGGTTAACTTTTTGACTCGCCATCGATGCGTGATGCGGTTTCGAATACCTCATTTTAAATCCCCCGCAATTATTTCCCTCCATAACCATAAGCACCGTAAACTCGCGTTTCAAAGTTTTGGCATCAACCCGGTCCGTGAGACCGGTGTCATCAATTACAAAAGTAATTGTTTCAATGTTGATGAGTGATTTCCGTTTAAGATCGCCGTCCCACAGAAGCCAAATGTCGATGCGTACATAAGTGCATCGGAGACATAAACTAATTGCTTTGCGGCAAGCACCAGCTACGGTCGGTCGTGTCCGGATACATCCGGTTTTATCCGGTTGAAACTGCCCGCGTCCGGTACGTACTGGATGTATCAAATATTACGCGAGGTGTAAAAGTTTACGGGTAAATAAACTTTACGCTTCGGTTTGTGGATCGAATAGTTAACTTGCCAAATAAAATAAGCTTCTTTAAAGCGGGTTTATGGTTGAGCTTTTGTGTTTAGAAAGTGAAGTTTTCGTTTATTTTATGATATAAGATATTTCTTTATAGCTTAAACGGTTTTGAAAATTTTAAAGGAGATTTCATAGGGATAGGTTTGTTGATGTAATATTGCTAACACTAGGTTCCCTCTGTTTACCCCGATGTTTTGCGGGACACTGCGTGAAGCTGATTTAAGAAAATATTATTATTTACATTTTATTAAGATATTTCTGATTATATTCTTGCTAACAATATATGAATTGAGATGTACGCTATAGGTTTTGCATATTGCTTAATGATTGCGTTGACTCAGAAGCAGCTTGATACCTTCACACAATCTCGAGATAAATGATCTTGAAACAGGGATGTGATGAACAAAGTTATCCTATAAGGGTTCCCTTTTTACCTTTTAAAGGTACGGAACACTAAAAATAGAAAAGTTCAAGTAAATTATTTATGTAAGCTGACCAATCCAAATTAATTGAAGTATGTACAATAACGACATAACCTGGCCGCAATAATATTGTCAATAAAGTACGTATTACGTACGTACGACAAGGCAAAAGAGCTTTCGGGTCACCTGATGGAAGTGATTACTGCTACTCGTGACCCCGTGCCACATCAGGGGGGCTACAGGTGTGTTGCCGGCCCTTAAGGAGGGTTGGGCGCCGGAGCCCGGCATTACCTGATGCGAAACCCAGTGGCATAAAGCCACTACTTACGACCGGTTTTAAATGTCGGGGGTGGTAATGATCCGGTCGAGTCTGCCCATGCGTTTTGCCATTGCTGGCGACGTGACTCCACCACACGTACTTTAGTCACCTCTTACTACACCACCAGTACCAGGATGATTCTATTCTAGGCCGGAATTACACAGCACGTTATTGTCAATATTATTGTCGTGTGCTGGCGCGCGGCAATATTTTGGTTAAAACAAGACTTTAAAGGAGGCGGACGATAATGCTTTTTATTCTAGATAGACGACGAAAATAGTGTAAATAGCGAAAATAATGTAGATATTACTACTTCCACGGAAAAGAATATTTTATAGAGTTTATTAAAATATAGAAAACTTACTCAGAGCTATGGAATACATCTATTGAAGCATATCACGACACAGTGAAGAAAAATAGTGCGTTAAAAAAGCTGCTCGATATTTACGATAAAAATATACTTTTTTAAATCATCCTCTGTTAGTAAGTTAGCTTCACACTGTTATGCCGCATTCAGCAGGGTAGGCAGAAGGAACCTAAGGATATAATTTCATTAATTACCCTAATAAAGGGACTAGAGGCCGGTCGTGGAGCAGCGGCACGAGGTATGACTGCAATGCCGACTGGTTGTGGGTTCGATCCCCACTAGAGCAGATGAAATATTTACTTAAATTTATATTTCCATTTCTTCGCTCTGGTGTCGAGGTTAAGCGCGGCGTTGAATTCTGCCACTCAACGCGCAATGCCTCCAGAATTCGACAGAAAGTGGGGAACGGAGTGTCTTAACACTAGGTTCCCTCTGCCTACCCTGCTGTGTGCGGGTACAGCGTGAAGCTAATTTATTTATTTTATTTATTTATAAAGGGACTAATATTCTATATCATGGTATTAAGCAGTGGTTCGTTAAAAAAAAACAATACCTTTGTCATGTTCCCCATTTTGCACCGAATTCTGAAGGGCATTGCGTGTAAAGTGGTGGAACTCAACGTTACGCTTTGCTACCAAACTTAGCTCAAAACCAGAGCGAATAAAAGAAAATATTAAATATTTTATTTCCTCCAGCGGGAATAGAAGCCACAACCTGTCGCGTTTACAGTCACACTTTGTGCCCCTGTACCACGAAGGACCTCTATAAGTTGTACTTAATTATTAATATCGAAATGATTAAACTCAGTTTTTTTTTCTTATCCAGTCTTTGATAAAAAAAATATTGCCTTTTTTTGTAATTAAACTAAAATCATTAAATAAAACAACGGCTTTTTTCTTTTTGTCCATTTTAAAATTGAAACGTAAAATATTGTCAATAATTTAGTGTAGTATATGGGATAATAATATATGGGAGCCATATTGTAAAATATTATTATCAATATTGTATTGACAACAATATTGTGTGTGTTTGTGTGGCTAGCCATATACACCACACCTATAGTCATATATATTTTTTTCAATTATTTATTTTTATATTGAAATAATTATTATTATTTATAATAACCTTTTAGTGAACGGACAGAACCCTAATAAATATATACAAACGAGTACTCCTATAATGACCCTTTTATAAATAATTCAAGGAGTCATATGAATTCATTTTGTAGCTTTTCGCACCCGCATGTAGCAGTCACTTTGATGTATTCTGTACTTACTCATACCGGCTTTTATTAAAAAAAAAACAGCTTCACGCTGTGTCACGCACACAGCAAGGTAGACAGAGGGAATCTAATGTTAAGACACTCTGTTCCCCACTTTCTGCCAAATTTTGGAGGCACTGCGGGTTAAGTGGCAGAACTCAACGCCCCCCTTTGCCACGACACCCGAGCGAAGAAATGGAAATATAAAATAAAATAAATATTATATCTCCTTGAATGGGGATCGAACCCACAAACAGTCGGTTTTACAGTCATAAATTGTGCCTCTTCGCCACGACTAGTCTCTATTATTTATGGCTTTCATTAATTTTCATTATATAAAATGTGAAACTAAATATATTTTTTCAAAAGCGGATGTTGTAACGGAAAACCTAAGGGTACTTCCCATGAAACTATAGTTATGATATTTGGCACCAAGTGAGAATATATAATTCATAATCGAACATTCCTTTCCCATTAAGACATTCTTGCGAATTGAGTGGTGAAACTCAACGATGTGCTTTGCCTCGTCACCAGAGCAAAAAAATGAAATTGTTGATCATTCCTTCGATTGGGAATTGAAATAACAATCGTCGCCTTTACAGTCGCATCCTTGTTTCTGCGCTGCGCCACTGCGGCTTCAAATTGAACTTTTGAATCAATATTAAAAAATTAAATCAGCTTCACGCTGTATCCCGCACACAGCAGGGTAGGCAGAGGGAATCTAACGTTAAGACACTCTGATCCCCACTTTCTGCCGAATTCTGGAGGCATTGCATGTTGAGTGGCAGAACTCAACGCGCTTAACCTCGACACCAGACCGAAGAAATGGAAATATAAATTTAAGTAAATATTTCATCTTCTCGAGTGGGGATCGAACCCAAAACCAGTCGGTTTTACAGTCACACCTCGTGCCGCTGCGCCATGAGTGGCCTCTAAAATCTTCAATTAATATTATGTATTTAATATATTAAATATAGACATATTTAGTAATGCCTGTATTCGAACTCGCACTACATCTTCATAGTGTATGCATTTACATTAACAGAATAGCTGACATTAATGGCATTATACTCTTACATTTTTTTTTGTGTCGCCTCTTTGTGGATAATAAGTGGTAATATGTTTGACAAAGAATATTAATGAGGACACTGTATTACGAGGCTTTTATGTAGTTTTTTCATTATGGCAACACAAAAACTTATATTACACAAAATTACATAACGGAAGCCTACATTTCAATATTTTGTGTAATATAGTGTTTGTGTTGATGTTTTTGTCGTTATTACATATACTTTTTTAAATCACGTTGTATCCCGCACGCAGCAGGGTAGGCAAAGGGAATTTAGTGTTAAGACACTCCGTTCTCCACTTTCTGTCGAGTTCTGGAGGCATTAGGTGCTGAGTGGCAGAACTCAACGCCGCGCTTTGCCTCGACACCAGAGCGAAGAAATGGAAATATAAATTGAAATAAATATTTCATCTCCTCCTGTGGGGATAGAACCCAGTCGGTTTTACAGTCACACTTTGAGCCCCTGCGCCTCGACTGATCTCAAAAAAAAGTTATAAAAACTTATAATATTTAAATGGTGTTTTTTGATTGGAATTTAGCGCTACACTGTTTGTTATCACAGCGGAGAAATATAAATAAGGGATTAAATCTACGAACAAAACGCTTGCAATGAAACACTGTTGTGTACTGAGACACCGTGGACTTTTTTATGGAAAAGACTAGGTGATCACGTCCACGACCCCAAGTATTATCAGAGGATCAAAGAGTGCGTTATTGTCCTTTAAGACCTGTAGTTTCATAGTACTTCAACGGGGAAGTCCAGTTGAAAAATATGGTTGTAGTTTCTATTTCTTTTATTTTTAACCGACTTATGTAAGAAAAGGAGGTTATAAATTCGACTGTTTTTTTTATGTTGTTACCTCAGAACTTTTTACTGAGTGAACTGATTTTGATGATTTTTTTTTATCTGAAAGCCACTTCCCGTGTGGTTCCATTATTTTAAATTCATTTCTGACAATAGTATGAGAAAATTATATAAGTCTTAAATTAGCAATAGATATGCGCGCGACAATGCATGAGTAACTCAATATCAAACCGACCGATTCCGATGATTGTTTTTTATTGGAAAGGATACATTTCAAGGATAGTTTGGTGAAAATTTAATTAGGTTCTGATTATATGATCCGGTTGAAATTATAATTATTATGACGTTAAGCTGCCACCTGGTACTAAGCCCGGAGTGATGTATGGTATAGTACTACTATTCAAACTTTAAGACGTAATCTGTACATAGATAAAATAAATGAAAAAAAAAGGTTTGGTTTTGATCTATTTTCAATAAAAAAAAAACTACTACAAACGGCCATTACAAAGAGATCATTAAACGATTTCAGTCGAAACGCCGCTAATTTTCTTAACAGTTTTTCCCAGTTAAGCCGTTAAGCGGATTAAAAATATATATTGTTTCTTGGCAGATATAATCTTTCTTTCTGTTTTTGGTTTCAGTTATGACTTCCGTCCGCGCACTCCATTGCCATTAAGATAGAATCCCAATTTCTGTTGAATTCTAAAGGCATTTTATGTTGAGTGGCATTTGATACCAGAGCAAGGAAATGAAACTATTAAATATTTAATTTCCTCGATTAGGAATCAAACCCACAATCTTTCCTGCCCCTGCGCCACAACTCTCCTACCTTCTATATATTCTTTCTACCTTCCTAGCGATAAATTGTTATACCAATAAAAATCTAAGTGAAACGATAAAACCGCGCTTACCCGCATACCATATTTGGCCGCTTTATAATGTATATTCTGAACAATACATTATGGGCCAGCTTTGTTATTTTATAGTCCTACAGCGACTCATAAAAGTTACCCATAAGCCTGCTTAAGAGAAATTTGTGTTAGAATTTTCTTCTACAAACTGATTCTTTACGTTATTTATTGCGGTGGTGTTAAACGCCTTGTCTTATTATAGATTCGCATCTCCCACGTCTTCCTTCACTTGGTTCTGTACTGTATTTTGAATACATACCACGTGTTAACCGTCTTAGAATCAAAGAGAAATTGTAGCTAAGTCATATGTTGAAATAATAAAAAAAACACTTTTTTATGATTGATATATGAATTCCACGACTACGGTGTTCAGTCAGCTACATTATGAATAAAATTAATGTTAAAAGATTTTTGCTGGTTCATTGTTAAATATGTAATATTGCAGAGAGAGACTTAATCTGAACCTTTAAAAACACAATATTGACAATAATGAAGGAAGTCCATGTAAACCATGACAAAGAGGTTAGTGACGACGACGGACGACGCTGTTTCGCTAGGTACCAGTTTAAATAGCCCAGTCGTAGCGCATGGGCACAAGCGTGTGACGTGTGTGTCAGAAAAAAACAAAGCGCGGCGTTGAGTTCCGCCACTCAACAAAATATAACAGAAGACTTCCCTTTGCATTTTACGTAAACCTGAGGTGAAGATCGGTATATGTAAATACAATATTTCAAAATAAGCCTCCATATTACATACAAAATATAATATTTGCATACAAAGATGGTAGTAGCCAGCACCGACAAAGTTACACCGATATCCAAGTGCATCCTTTAGTTCAGCCCGGTATAAATTAATTTTGTGCTATCTGGTTTTCGCTTGAATGCCACTTATTGTTCTAACCCTATCTCACTTGCCAGACAGGTTATAGTGTAGACTAAATATGCTAGTAAAGTTAAGTTTAAATAACAAAATTTATTGTGTCCATGGTGGCGCAGTATGAAGATATTGAATATATGCAGTGGTTATGGGTTTGATTATATCTGAAGGGAATGATTAGTTATATTTAAGTTATTGTTATTTATTTGCTTTTACCAAGTACTTCCTTGAAATTACAAAATTTCGTGACAGACATCTATACATGTATGACGCCACATCACATTAATCGTAAGCTGTATCCCGCACACAGCAGGGTAGGCAGAGGAAACCTAATATTAAGACACTCTGTTTCCCATTTTACGCTCAATTGTGAAAGCATTGCGTATGAAGTGGAATTCAATGCCGCGCTTTTGCCTCGATACCAGAGCAAAGAAATTAAGATATAAATTAAAATAAATATTTCTTTTCCTCGAGTAGATATCGAGTCCATAACCAGTGATACAAATCGATTTTTTTGAAATAATGAATAATATAAATATATAATGAATAATATATATATATATATACCACTATGAACCATTTACTATGAACCATTTACTTTTTTTCCATCGTTGACTTCTGCGCCTTACATGTCAAATTTTTTTTGGAAAGTGTTGCTTTCAGCAAAGGCAATGCTTATTGAGTGGCGGAACCCAACGCCGCGCTTTTACCTTGCTGCCAGAGCGAAGAAATAAAAATATTAATAAATAATAATTTATTCGCTGGATTGAGTGCTTGTGCTTCTGGGCCACGACGACCTCACTTGTATATAAAAATATATACATGTCTGAGCATATACCACTCATCGTTGCTAATAATATAATATTTTCATTTCATTGTTCTAGTGTCATTTCGACGCAAAGTGGAGAGTGGAGTGTCTTAACACTAGGCTCCGTCTGCCTACCCTACTACATCCGGAATACAGTGTGAAGCTGATAAAAAAATGTATTATAGGTATTTTAAAAATAACAATAAATAATAGCGAAATCTTTACCTTTCTCCCATGTGAGACTTGAAGCTAGTTTCTAATATAGTTTCAAATTGATTATATTTGTGGCGCCCAGATGTGCTATCCGTAGCCCAGTTTATTTAACCAGATTGAACACACATAAGTAGGAAAAAAATGTATTTAAAATATATTTATTGCTATCGTAACGTAAGGTTTTTTTATCTAATTCGTGAGGTTTGCTTCGTTTTGTTTCTTAGTGTGATGTGACATATTTTTTTAAACTTCACATTGTACATATCAAGGTAGGCAGAGGAAACCGCTCCTAGTAAAGAAAATATCAACTATTTCATTTCCTAGCGTGGGAATCGAACCCACAATCATTACGCTTACAGTTATACGATGTCTCACTTGGCCATAATGGCCTCAAACGTGGAAGATTTCTTTTTTTTTTAGCTTCACGCTGTATTCCGCACACTGCAGGCTAGGTAGAGGGAACCCAGTGTTAAGACACTCCGTTCCCCACTTTCTGCCGAACTCAACGCCGCGCTTGTCCTCGACACCAGAGCGAAAAAATGGAAATATAAATTTAACTAAATATTTCATTTCCTCGAGTGGAAATCGAACTCACAACCAGTCCGTTTTACATTCACACTTTGTGCCACTGCGCCACGAATGGCCTCGACGTGAAAGATGCCTGAAGATAAAAAAATATCTATCTATTATATAAAGTACACAATAATAAAATAGTATCATATAATTTACACATATTTGTTGTGCTTTTGTTACAAAAGTTATAAACCAAAATTTATTTCAAGCACATATATTTTTTCTGCGATATGATGAATGGTAGTAAAAGTTAATAGTTTTTTCAACGATTTCAAATAATTTATTGGTTGTGTAGGCTTTTGATTAAATACTTTTTAGGGTACCGTATTGAAAGGTACAAAACGCTGTTGCCGAAATTAATATATGAAACAAGCACGTTGTAGAAGCCGTCGTTGCGCAAAGGTACAGCTGTAATTTTAAATAGTTATGGTTCGATTTCCAATTGGAGGAGTAAAATATTTTCAAATCCTAACTCAGGCATCTAATACAAAGGGCAGTGGTGAGGTCCACAATTAAACACTATATCTCGAAAATTGAGTGGAAGGAAGAAAAGAAAAATATTTTATATATTTCCAATTTATTGTAAGCATAGGATGGTCTAGGTTCTTCCTATTCGTATTTCAATTCCTACTTAGTACAATTCAATATATCTATTATTTATATTTTAAATGAAAAAAATCTTGTACAATATTAATCGTGTATACTTTTTGGGATACCCGATGTTTCCAACACTTTACAGTTTCGTTTAAAATGTGTAATAACGCAAAAATCAATGATGTCATTAGAAAGAAATATATTTTTATTAAATTTTGTATCTCATTTACTAAATTTTGGCTGCGCCCAAAAGGAGGGTAAAAAAAGGTTACGTTTCTAGCGTGTATCTATGTATGTACGTCCGTTTCTTTACTCCCTTGTAACCGTAAAACCTCTAAACCGATTTTGATATATGATAAGTCGTTGTATTTGCCTTTATAGCGCGACTGTACAAGTATCCATTAGTTTAATTAATTTCGTTTAAAATCAAATCAAATCACGTTTTATTGTAAAAGTAGCAGAGTAGGCATAGAAAACCTAGACACTTTATTCTTCGTTTTAAAGAAATTAAAAACCTCAGTCATATTTTGGTATGCCAGAGAGGAAAAAAATAAAAAAAATCTTTTTAGAGTGGGAGAAAAACTGACAATCATCGTGTTTACAGAATGATTCACTCAAAACTATTTTAATAACTTATCATCAACAGTAAAGCTATTTATATTTATTTAGAAAAAGATTCGAAATTTCCAAAAGGCGTATGTTTAAATTCCGCTACATTCAAATTTATATAAGTTGACAAGTATTTTCGTTTCACAAGTGTCGAATAACATTTTAAAAATGTTTAAAAATACAGTAACATTTACGGACTACGGAACCTGTGTTGAAATTCTAATCAAAATTGTCTTTTTTTATCTAAACAATTGATAGATGACCCTAATATTTCATGTTTGAAAAACAATTCAATTTTACTTTGAGTTATAGCTTTATATTAATAGTGAAATTATAGCTGTATTTTTTTAGCTTCACGCTGTTTTCCGAATATCAGGGAAGAAACTGGTATTAAGATATTGCGTTTCCATTAAGACACATCCGATCCCCATTTTTCGCTAAATTCTCAAGGCATTGCGTGTTGAACGTTCCGTTCCATTGCAAAGGAGAAAATTAAATGTTAAATAATTAATTCCTAGCCATAACACCAAAGATTAATATAAAGACACCAAAGCACCAAAAATAAAGCAACACACCAAAGATTTGTAACGTACGTCGAAAATTTTAATTTTTTTGAAGCTATCCACATGTACTTGTATTAGTATATAGTCTATGCGAGCAAAACCACAAGCGATACTAGTCAATAATAAGGAAATGGGTTTTAAATTCTATTTTGAAAATATACGCACGAACAAATTTTACCATACAACTATTTAAACTTGAAATATATTAGGGCAATGTTTTACAAGTTGGGAGAAAATTCTCAGAGAACAAAGTTTCAGTTCAGTTGATATCGTTTATTGCTGAAGTTAGTTTAATATATAAATAATAAAATGGTTTAAAACAATTTAGATTAATTTAATGTTATTCAAAATAATATAAATGTATTATTTTGAAGATATTTTTTCTTTGTATACATCATCGTACTGGGGTAAGCAGAGAATACCTTGTGCTGAGACACTTTCATCGATTTTTTGAGGCATTACGTATTAAGTGTCGTAACCTAACACCGTGATTTTCAAAGTGAAAAAAATCCTACATGAGAATCCACAACCACCATCGGATGCTGTCCCTGCGTTAGGATAACTTCAAGATTTAAAAAAAATCTGTGCATAATTAAATGAGAAGTTATGATTGTAATTGTAAAATATTTGTGAAATGTGTAAAAAGAGGCTTAGGACTAGTCCTTGGTCCTTGGTTGTGAGTTTAATTCCCACTCAGATGGATTATAAACGTATGTTTATTTTTTCGTTATGGTAACAAGAAAAGCGCGGCATTGATCGAGTTCTGTCACTTGCATATCTCTATAATTGGATGCAATGTGAGGAACGGATTGTTCAGTTAGGACAAGGTTCCATCGATCTATCGAATGCGGGAATAAGTGTGAAGCTGAAAAAAAATCGGGTTAGATTAACAGCCTCCTCTTTCTGAAAATATCTTTCAAATTTAGCCAACAAACATCTATTATGTTTACTTTGTTTCCAACTAAACGTTCTTAACAGATAATATATCTATAGCCATATTATAGTAGCGCTTTCTGCTTCAATTAACTTTCTAGTTCCAAACTTACCCATACACCGTTCATAGTAGCTGCAGTTCAGCTTGCAGGTGAGCTGGATCAAATAAGGGCGTTTGATGATTTTGCTATTTATCTATCTTTTCAAAAAGAAGAGATTTTTTTGCTTCACGCTATATCCGACGGATAACACATTGGATAGAGGGAACCTGGGAGTCTAGTGCCAAGACACTCCCTTCCCATTAAGGCACTTGAGACCGTTAGCCACTTTTCGACGAATTCTCGTTACCAGAGCGAGGAAATACATATATTTAATATTTCATTTCCTCCAATAGAAATCGTAACCATAACTTTTTTTTCAAAATCTCATTCTAGTAAAACAACACTTGGTTTTACAGTGTGAAGCTAATAAAATATATGTTTTTTTAAATCAGCATATTGTAATGAATCGTGTCTGTCTGTACGATACTGATAGAACGATTTTCTTTGTGGAAAAATGGGTTATCTAATGGTAAGTGATCACCGCCGCCCACGACCCCGTGCTACATCAGAAGAGGTGCGTACAGGTGCGTCGCCGGCCTTTAAGGTAGAGATAGACGGGTTTTTTTAAGGTACTCATATCGTATTGACCTGGAAACACTGCCGCAGGTATGCCATGTCACAGTTCCATGGCGCGTGGAAGGACCCCATCAGAAGACACAAGTTTATTTCGGCACTGTCTAGCGTTTTCCGAGAAAGACTTGCGCGGCCGAAGTAAGCAGCATCTACTGTGCTATGCTATCTGCATAGCAATGAATGCTACAAACCTCTAACATGACATTGACATGCAGAAGTAACAGCGCACTTGGGGGACTCCAGCGAGTTTGTATTCCGAGCAAAAATCGTCGACAGCGCCCTTGATGGTGTGCCCAGTGAAAAAGCTGGCGATAAGGAGCCGCTGAGAGTACTCCTCTACAAGTCTGGGACAACGCCCACTTAATAAGAGTACCGAAACAAACGCGTTAGCCCCGGTATCAGCTCAGGAGTACATGAATGGAGTACTAAAGGAGACATGCCACCTGGCCCACTCGACTTGTGAATGTCCAAAGAAGACGGAGCTGACCTTATAGCTTTATGGCTGATCTTAACGTTGAGATATTGTGCTCTGGCACCGTGATATGGTTGGCGCCAATGTTCCTGGTCATCCATAGAGGATTTGAGGTGAAGGAGAGAGCGCCCAGATCGGCTTTCTCTTTAGCCGTATGGACCAAGATACTATTTACTGTGTACTGCGTAATGGCGGAAGCGAAGGCTGACTAAAGTTGCCAAGTTCAGCCTTTGAGGAGGCCCAAAACTGATGAGTCCCGGACGGGTAGCTCTCAAGCGATTCTTAGCGATTTTGGCGATATGTCCGTACGTTGCTCCGGCAATTTGTTTCTTAAAGTGCCTACTCGCTCGGTTATACTTCCTCTTTGAGTGCCTCAGCCCAGATATGATATGCCTCGCGTTTGCTAAAGGCAAGGCTGTGATTTGCCACCCTATCCAACGCGAAACGCAGTGACAAAAGCCACTATTTTACGCCTCTTTTAAATGTCGATTTTATGCAAAAAGTGAAGAACGTTATGTTCCTCATCCTAACCCATATGCGAATGATTAATATATTTTTACATTCCCTATGGGCCTTTAAATATAAAATGTAGTATTAACACAGATACTATAAAAAATATTTTTTAAGAAATAAAACCGACTTCAAACATTTATTGTTTAGTAAAAAATTAAAAATAAATTTACTTAACATAAAGTAAAACATACTTTGATTTTGTTAAACAGAAATAATTGAACAAAAATTTTATACTTGAAGTCAGTGTCAAGCTAATGCTACAACAACCTTACTACAATAAACTTGTTCAATTTCAACCGGATCCCATAATCAGAACCTAACCAAACTTTCACCAAACTATTCTTGAAGTAAAAAAAGAATCATCGGAATCGGTTGGCGTGATATTGAGTTATTCATTCATTTGTCGCGCACATAGCTAATGCAAATTTAAGATTTATATATTTTCTCACAGATACTATTGTTAGAAATGGACCAAATTATAAGGGACCACACAAGGAGCACTAGCTTTCATAAAAAACTATCATCAAAATTGGTTCATCCAGTCAAAAGTTGTGACGTGATAAACAAAACAAAATACAGTCGATTTGAAAACCTCCTCTTACAGAAGTCAGTTAAAAATATATAAAAAATTTACACAAACAAAGTAGCTTTTTACCGATCCTAAATAGTAAACTAAAAAGTAAAAAATGAATTTACTTAACTTAGAGTAAAATGTATTTGGATTTAATGAAACAAAAATCGTTAAATATATTTTTTATAATTTTGAAGTGGTTAAAAAGTAAAATAAACAGGCTTAGTATTGTTGTTAGGTTGTTGTAGCATTAACTTGACACCAACTTTAAAATTATAAAAAAATATCGAATCGAGGACCTCCTTCTATTAAAGTCGGTTAAAAAGATGAAAACGAAATAAGTTACGTATTTAAACATAATATGACAATGTGAAATTCCAGCAATTAACATGATTAACTCCATCTTAACTCAGCTCCTTATAGCCAAATGCATACTAAGGAACGCTTGTAACGCCCGGTCCTGCTAAGTTTATTGAAGCGAGATTAAGCTTTGGATAATAGTATATTCTGTTTTAATATATATTCTATATATATATTGTATATTAAAATCGGCTTAACGCTGTATCCTGCACATATCAGTGTAGGCAAAAAGAACCTAGTGTTAAGTTCCGTTCCCCACTTTCCGCCGAATTTTAGAGACACTGCGTGTTGAGTGATGGATCTCAAAGTCGCGCTTTGCCTTGACACCGTAGCGAAAAAAATTAAAATATTCATTATTTGAATTTCTTGACTGGTAATCGAACCCACAACCAGTCTCGTTTATAATTCCACACTTAAGCCCCTGCGCCATGACTGGCCTCCTATCAAATACAAGACTATTTCAGTATAAAAAAACATTGTAAGTTGAGTGGACGAACTCAACGACATCCTTTGTCTTGCTTGCTGCCAGAGCGTAGAATCAAAAATAATACATTTGCGTGAGTAGGCATCGAACCCACGACTGTTGTGTTTACTGTCAGACGTTATGCCACTACGCTACAAGGGCCTCAAATATAATTCTGCTTATAAAGAAAAACATTTATCTGTACCACAACGGTATAAGGCAGTCCTCACAAAGCAGTACAGTCAGCTCACCTCTTAACCTCTTTTTCAGGTACATACTTTTAAACGCGCTTTATTTCGTTTTGAACTGGTAACACTAATTTTTATTTTAAATTAAATGAACTCTCCGAGCGTACTGTTTAACAAACCGTGTTATTTTTTGTTATGTTTGTGTTTATTATGGTATATTCCACTCCGTTTGTGTTCGTGTGCAGAAATTTTATATTTTTTTGCTAATTTTATATTTTTCCTTTCTTTAATTACGTAGACGTAGTGTGTTTGTTAATATTGAACCAAATTTTTATAGTTAGAATCTCGGTAAATACGCAATTTAATATTACATTTTGTATATATATGAAAAAAACCAACGTTTCTAAACATAACTACTTGGTGTATATATATATACCTGAAATTAAATTGCAGTACTTAATGTATCGTATATTATTATGATGCTA
>DWQW01006461.1:0-16272 GCA_018249695.1 Heliconius erato demophoon | reverse complement strand
CACTCACACACAAAATTTAGGTCTAAACTAATGTTTTTAACAACAAATAAGGCTAATTTGACAACTAAAAACAATTTAAACACTAAAAAGTATACAGAGCTTATTAGCACGGGCAGGCAGCGCCACCTCACTCACTTATTCACAGTATATATTTTTTTGTCGATCTAGTGCTTCCGAATCCTCCAATTGTATCTATAGACATAATTTCGAAAGCTCTAGTCGCTGGTCCTAGTTGTGACATTGAGCCGAATCTATATTGTCCCCTGGATTTATTCTTAAGACATATTTCACACTCTTTGCATACTTTTTTTATGTTCTCCGTCAAATTTTTAGTGTGTATGGGCTTATCTTCATTCTTGTTTGTGTTACCCCTGTGTGGCACCACTCCTTGTGTGTTCTCTTAATCAGATCAATGCTGAATTTTTCAGATAATATTACTTTTTCTCTTCTTTTTATTTGTTTGTAGTATATTCCGTTTCTCTTAATTAACCTTTCTGTTTTGTTTTTTAATGATATGTTATTTATCTGGTCTAATTTTATTTCATCTATTTCAATAAGGTTTACCGTTTTCAATAAGTCCTCTTCTTCTTCTTCTTCTATATTTGATTCTAGCAAGGGGTTTCTGCTTAAACAGTCCGCCTCTGTATTATCTTTCCCTGGGACGTATATAATTTTGAAATCAAATTGAGATAAGTAGTATATAATTTTGAAATCATATTGAGATTGAGAAAAGATACTTAGAAGTACACTCTGATCACAAACCACCAGAAAATATGAACATAAGAGCACGAACAGACGAAGAATTAGGAGATCTAACCTAGTAGGTTAGATCTCCTAATTCTTCGTCTCCTAATTCTTCGTCATATTTTCTAGTGGTTTGTGATCAGAGTGTACTTCGAAGTATCTTCCGATCAACCAGTGTTGCCAGTACTTTATGGCCTCTTTTATTGCTAAACATTCAAGATATCATTAAGTTTCTTTGAGAAGTAGGCCACCGGTTTTTCTTTTCCATCCTCTTGTATTTGTTTTAATATTGCGCCTATGCCTTCAAGTGATGCATCTGTATATATCTTGATTGGAAAATTTTTGTCGAATATCTCTAGCACTGGTTGGGCACATAGTTTTTCTTTTATCTTTCTGAAGGCTTCTTCGCACTCTTCCTTCCATATGAATTTAAATTTTTTTTTAGTAGTTTATGTAATGGATCTAATAATATCGAGCTCTTCTCTATATATTCATGGTAAAAGTTGATTTTCCCCAGAAATTGTCTGATTTGATTTGTGTGGTAGGAGTCCGAAAATTATTGATGTTATGTTATGTTTTAATGGTGTGACTGTATTTTCTCCAATTATATGTCTTAAGTATCTAACTGAACTTGCTGCAAACGTACATTTTTTAAACTTCAATCTAAATCCTTCTTTCTTTATTGCATCCAATACTTTTTCAATGTGATCTAAATGTTCTTTAAACGTCGGTGAGTGTATTAGGATGTCGTCTATGTAGGTCACTGAAAATTCCATTAGTCCATGTTTTCTCAATATGTTACTCAGAATTCGTTGAAATATAGCCGGAGACGTTTTTAAGCCAAAGGGTAGACATGTCCACTGAAAGTGTCCATCTTGCGTCACAAATCCAGTTTTTCTTCTATCCTCAATCCTTAGTGGTATTGACCAAAAAGCTGACCAGTGTCGTGAAGTATTTGCAATTTCTGCTTGAGGGACAATGTTATTATTTAAATATCTAAAGTCTATGCACATACGTGTTTCGTGTCCTTCATTTTTCTTGTATGCTAGCGTTACAGGTGCAGCAAAAGGGCTGTAAGATTCTTCGATCATGTTTTTCTCTAGTAATTTGGCTTTCTCTAGTTCTTCTCTAGTTTAAACCAACATTTCTCTTCCGGGTGGTATCTTACACCTTTATTCATTTCCTCGCATGTCTTGCATGGTTTTTTTTCTTCACTTCCAAATTTATGTTCTGATTTACCTTTTTTTTTAAATATCTTCTTTTTATCTGTTATTCCCTCGAGCTTTTGTAATTCACTCACTAAATCTCTTGTGTCTTTCATTTTCTCCCTGTCAATTTTCTCTCTGATAAATTCTGGCAAGCCAAATGCAATCCTATCTATCATTGTATCGGCGTCCATGATCTTATTTACTTCTAATAAGAGTCGTTCTTTCTTTATTGCATATTGTACTAGTGAGTCTTCTTTATACCTGAAATAATGAGCGTATGTTCTGCTACTCCATCCTTTATTTGCGAAGGTATTAATTAATTCCTGTTTCCAACCATGCCAATCATTTTCATGCTCTCCTTTCATTACTGTAGAAGTGTACCAGTCTTGGCATGTTCCATCTAGAAATATTCTTAATAATTCGATTTTGGTTTTATCTTTTTCTATTTGAAATTTCTCACACTCCTTCTCAAACGTGTCTGTATCCATTGTGTCACATTAGATGTTTTATAATTAAATTTTCCTAATACAAATTTATATATAATGTGTTTGAAATTTCTTTCTTCTTCTTTTTTCTAGAATTTTTCCACTAATTTCTTGAATATCTTTACTAAATCTGTGTGTTCTTCAATATTCCCTTGTACTATTTCTTTCAAATATCTTCCTTTGAATTGAATATTTCCTTCCTCATCCGTATACACCTTCGCTAAATCTTTTGTCATCGTTATCCATACCTTCAACTCCTCGTGCCTCCTTCTTAATGATTCTCCTATCTTTTTGAAATTTTCCATACTTATTATTTGCTCATGGAAGTCTGCATAGATGAGTTCCTCTGGCATAGCATATTGTTCTCCTTGTTCTGTAGTGATTGAGGTTGTAGCTATTACTGTAGTCCTACTATCCTTTGGTTAAGCCACAGCTTTGAATGTAAATCTCAATTTCATTTTGCGACGAAAATTATCGTTTTATAATGTGGTTTATATCAGGTTTGGGTTATTGGAATAAATTAACTAAATTTGTTTCTTTGTAAATTAGAGATTATATTTTAATCAATATTATTGTAAACATAATTACAATATGTGCAAACATTGCAAGTTACCTGTAAATTAGAGAAACGACAATTACAGTTAATTATTCGTCTCTCTCTTTTATCTTTGATCCGCTCTGATCCGCTCTGCTTTAGTTTATAACAATTAATTATTCTTTTCTTACTTTGTTTTTGTCTTAGCACGTGTTCACTCTTTTATATCTTCTACGATTTGAGACATCTGACAAGTGTCATAGAAGCGCTCTATGTTTAAAGAGAGTATATTCTCTTTACATATATTTATACATGTTTATTACAGTGTCGATAACGGAGGCGGACCTGGTCGCGGCGCGCTCGCGCACGCACCGCTACCTGCGCGTGCGCGAGCTGGTCGCGGCGCACTCGCGCAGCGCGCGCCTGGTGTGCGTGACGCAGCCCATGCCGCGCCGCCGCCTGCCCGCGCCGCTCTACGCCGGCTGGCTGGCCGCGCTCGCCACCGCCGCGCCCTCCGTGCTGCTGGTGCGCGGCAACCACGCCGCCGTGCTCACCTTCTACTCTTAGCGTGCCATGGTGGAACATGCCTCTTTGCTCACCTTCCACTCTTAACATCTCCTTGTGTTTATCGTGGTGACGCGCGGCTGGATCTCGGCTGCCATAATAATGCATCTGATCACCACCGTACTCTTCTAACTGCACCACGGCTGCCATTGCCATGGTAACGAGAACTATATTTGCCGTGGTTACGGGCATCTTGCATGCCATTTTACCACAATCCCTATCTTTCTATAATGTGGTTACTTATATGTACACATAATGCAACTGTAGTTATTGTAATTATGATCATTTTTTTTTTCATTATTATTACTGTAATTATTGCAGTAAATATTTCCATTAATAGAGCTAAAGTAACCTAGTAGGTTAAATTTGCGTTGTATTTACCAGTGACATGAAATAATTAAAAAAATATAATAATTTTACTAGTTTGTATCCATTAGTAGAATCAACATTCATAGAACCCATATGGTAACTTTCTGTATCTTCCACATAATTTTAAAGGAACAATACTAAATAATTAAGTATTTGACTTTTATTAAGAAAATTGTTAATAAGAAATTATGACATTAAAAAAACGAATCATAAATATGTTTATAAATTAGTAAATTATTATCGAATAAATTATATGGACTAGAAAATCGATTCTTGTTATTTAAATTACTTACGTGTACACGCGATGTATATAAGATTTATTTCATAATAATTCTCCAGCGTAATCGACTTCTGTCTAATCATATAACAGAAGCCCTACTACCATACATAATATTATGTAAATATAATACTTTAGCCACTTAACTTATTTACGGCATTATTTACTTTATATAAATGAAAAAAAGGAAAAAATAGCAAATATGCGTTGTGGTACGAATAGATTAGGACAGATATTGGGACACAAATGTCAGACATTAAAGTATGTACTGTTTTCATTTTTAAGGATTTGTTGTGTCGAATAATGTCTATTTGTAAGTATACGGAAATTGTGTTAGAGAGTGTGGTGTATTGAAAATGTCAAAGCTATTCGAAAACTTTTCAACCACACTAGACACTTGTGACACTACGGCTGATGCGACATTTGTTATATTGTCGTAAATTTTGTAATTAGAGACACTACACTACTACACTGAGTGTACCGTGTATAGTGTCATAGTCTATTCGAACCTTCAAATCAAAGTTGGACTTTCATATGAAATATTCCTCAATTGTTATACAAAATTAATCTCTTCCAGGATTTTCCCATAATTATGGATTTAATAAATTCAAGATTACTAATACCACTAGTACTAATAACCAGTAGTGTTATTTATATATAAATAATATTTTGTATAAATGCCAGTGACGGAACAAAAAACAGTATATAATGGATTTTTTTTTTCATTTATATTTTATTTCTATCTTTTATATAGAATAGAAGTTAATAAAATAGAAACTATTCGAATTCTTCTTATAATAAAGTATGTATGCTATTAGTATATTAGTGTAATTAAACATTCCCATAACCTGAGAGTACAAATATCTATATATTAACAATTTAAATCATGTTTATACAAAACAAATTTTACAATATAATAATAAAAGTTTTTAGATATCGAAACTTTTGTAAAAATATCCCCGCATAAAAAAAAAAAGTCTTAGACGTTTTACACAGGAGGCGCAGGTTCAAAATTTTCATTAAGTTATTATTTTTTATTATCACATTTTAACTTTAAAATACTTCACTAGTAACAACAGGTTTTCTATGTATATTTTGTATATATGTATCCTAAAGCTACTCTTATTCAACTAGAACCATTGTTATAATAATCGTCAATTGGATTTTTTTTATTATTATTATGTACATTTTTGCAGTAAATATTACTAATATGCTTTTAGTAATAGAGAAACCCAGTAGATTAGATTTTCTTTCTAAATCTGACCAGTGACATTAGAAAAAATAATATGTTTTAGAAATTGAATAAAGTTTTTAATATTATGATCTAGTTAGTGATGAAACAACCTACATATATTCATAATTTTTTGTTATAGTATTAATTTATATCTCATATAATTTGTCCTTTAACTTATACTTAACAAAAGTATTTCCATTAATTAAATTTACATGTTTATTTAATTTTAAAAGGATTTTATTAATGAGTGAAGTAATTTGATATTTGTTATGTCTATTGTAAGAGAATTGAATCGAGAAACTTTGTATCGATTTTATGTTAACATCAATATTAAAATATATCGATTTTATAGGAACCTCCCTAATGGCCTTAATTCTAGACGTGCCTAAACTTTTATATCGAATAATTTATCTGAACGAAATTTGATCTGAAAATTAATAACTTTTGTGACAATTGTTTTACATAAATGAATTTTTGAATTCACTATATTTTTATACCTTTTATATACTATACTATATAATATATATTTGATAATAATTTTGTATTTGACTTTTATAATACTATTTGTATTAATTTTTTAATACTTTTTAAAGTCCAGTGATAGTTTAGATCTATCTTGAAAGAGATGTAACCGTAAGGAGTCGCAGGTTCGATCTTCTAACAACAAGTTGTTTTATTAAAGTAGAAATTCGATTATCTGGACTAATGATTTCGTTTAAATATACTGATATCCGAATAATCGAATGTCTGTAGAAGACGTTTGAAAAAAGTACTGTTTATGTAATATTGTATCACCATATATTTTTATTTAATATTTAATAAACGATATATAGTATGTATGTCTTATATCTTTCACGTCATTTTTATTTTAAAATTTTTCCATTTATATTCCATTAATTATAGATACATTTTTATTTTACTATGATGGAATTTTAACGGTAAAGTTATTTAATATTCGCCATTGTCATACATATTACAAGAGAATATGATGGACAATTGATTAAGGTTGACCATCCGGATAGTACCAAATCTTTATAACTAAAGGCCAGATAATCGAGTCTCCGCTGTATAATGTATTAATTTAAAAATTGTTTACAATTAAATATGTAAATTAATTATATTCTATCAATACGAAAACTATATTTTTTATACTGATTAGTCTTGAGTATTGTATTGTATGACCATTGTGTATATTTGATTTAAGTTCCCATTTTATTTAATTTAAATTAATAAACTTTGGTTTAAAAAAAATTGTGTGACATTTAACTTGGAATTAATCATAAATAAATTGTATTATTAATTTATTTTATTAATTAACTGTAGTATTATAAATTGTGTCAGATTTTTTAGCATAGATTATTTTTTTGTGTATACTAATGTGTTTTTTTTTATTTCTGATTACTAAATGAATTTGTATTGATTTATTAAACAACATTAATTTTCACTAACATTTGTAATCAAATCAAGAATTATTATAATAGGTAATTGTATTACACATTCAGTTGTATATGGATTAGAATAAACAAACTGAAAAAAATAGACAAAAATTGAAACTAAAAAAATAATTTTATCTCTAAATACAACGTTAAAATCAGTAATATATATCGTTTTCTTGTTTTTCGTATAGACTAGCTTTTTTAATTGCTTAAATTAATTTATAAATTGGTTTATATTTGTATTTGTTACAATCTTATGTAAATTAATTAAATAAATCAATATCTCCTTATCTTCTTATGATATCTTTAAGTGTGGCTTTTAAAATAAAAAAAAAATAGTTTCCATATATAACTGAACTACTACTTTAATAACATGACTGTACCTGAAGCTTATAATGACATTATATTAGTTACCTAACCAAGATTTTACATTAACTTATTTATTAAAATATTCCTAATTATTACTAATTGATTACGTGTTTTGTTGTTTGTACATTGTGTTGTAAACAATATTTTGAAAAATTATAAATAAATGAAAGTAATAGTTTCGTTTTATTTCTTAATTAGCTTCACGGTGTATCCCGCACACTGCAGGGTAGGCAGAGGGAACTTAGTGTTAAAACACTCTGTTCCCCACTTTCCGCCGAGTTCTTGAGGCGTTTTGACACCAGAGTCAAGAAATCAAAAATATTTAAGTTTTATTTGTTAAAAAATATATATTTTTTAATTAAATTTTATTTGTAAAAAAATGTATATTTTTTTTAAATATATATTTAAAAATGTATATTTTTTTAGAAATAAAACTTACTTTACCTTTTTTTAAGCAGAACTGAAAATGAAACTTAATCCTTAAACTTAATCTATTGATTAACATTTACCGTTATTACCAAATAAAAAAAACGTTTTATAGAGAGTAAAACTTTAACGATAATTTTCAGAGGCAAAAGAAATAAGACTGAAGATTTTTTCAAAAAGTACACGATAACATTTTAAAAAATATACTTGAGTTGTGTATGTAAAATATATTAAAATTGTACATACTAGTATATAATCAACAGTTTTTTGCCCCACATCCACACATGTGATGTCACTACTGCACATGTGATCCTACATCTACACATCACTTTTTTAAATTACAACCCTAAACCCAGTGACGTTAAAATATTGTATGAAAGTAAAATTCACGGGGAATGCGTTAAGTTTCGTCACTCAACACGCAATGCCTTGAAAAATTCGGTAGAAAGTGGGGAACGGAGTGTCTTTACACTAGGTTCCCTCTGCCTACCCTTCTGTGAGCGACATACATCGTGAAGCTGAAAAAAAAAGTACAATTCAATATTATGCTATTTACTTACAACTAGGTATTTCATTTTATTAGCTAAAAGCCTGTATAAAGGAGTTGATGACGGCTGATTATCATTTAATAATAACTAAAAATATTAACTACATTTTAAAATAACAAAATTATTAAATATAAAGTTTGCTAGCTATGTTTTTGTAATCAAGGAAGTAGATCGTCTCGCTTACGCCGAGTTAGTTAAGTTGACTTTTGACTGGTCAACCTAAATACCGCGATGAATTCGATCTCGCAACCTCTATTATATTGGACAGTGCTAGCTTTTACAATACTTTCATTTTATCTCGAATAAAAAAAAATAATAAAAAATGTATTATGTAAAAATAAATAAAGAAATATATAGAAAATAGCTTCGGATAGTTCCAACCCATCTGATTAAATCATCACATATTCATTTCTAAATCCCTCTAACACTATCTAGAACGTCGCTGACAATAATATATAAAGACCATGATACTGGCGCATACGCCGCTAACAAGAATACTCTTGTTTATTTAGAAAACGTATAAAAATTTGAACGTAGCGGGACTTAAACCCGACCAGGCACTCTAGCCACTAAGCGATACGATATTATCAAGCTACGCAACTTTTATATGCTGGTTAACTTATTTATGTTGTTAGCATCTCTGTATGGAGATTTTTACAAATTTCCGCTACCCAAAGATAATTACTAAGAGTTATCGTCTGGCAAAAGAGAATGCTATTTATTAAATATTAATTTTTTTAAGTGTTATTCCACACTTAGGAAAGAAAAAAAATCGATGTAGCTTGACGAGAATGTATGGCTTAGTGGTCAGAGCGCCTGGTCGGTTTCCAGGAGGCGCGGGTTCAAGTCCCGCCACGTTCAAATTTTTATACGTTTTCTAAATAACTTTAGGGGACGCCTAACAGCGCGCTTTCGCGAGGTGCACGTGGCAGATGAAACGTAAGCTTGCAGAGGTCGTTGCGGGCAAGCCAATATCAATCAATGTTCAATACATATATGGTGGATGATATGCCCATGCATAATCCCCAAATTGCGGCCATTTTGGATTGAATTTAACCTTGAAATCCAATTTCCAGAACGATTCAGGGGCTGGAAGAATCTCAACAATTCATTTTATATTGTGAATTAGTACATAGGTGCTATTATGAAGCCGTCGTGCCGCAGCGTGTGACTCTAAACGCCACGGTTGTGGGTTCATTTTCTCGCATTGGTAACAAGCCAAAGCGCGGTGTTGAGTTTTATCTCTTAATACGCAATGTCTCAAGAATACAGCGGAAAGTGAGGAGCGAAAGTATATCAATGGGAACGGAGTGTCTTAACACTAGGCCCCCAATTTTCCGTCTGTATATCCTGCTGTGTGTTAAAACAACGTGAAGCTAAAGAAATAGATGATACTAGATACCGCTCACAGCAGGATAGGGGCAGAGGGAACCTAGTGTTAAGACACACCATTACCCACTTTCCGCCGAGGAAAGAATTTATATTTCTTATTTTTCTGGAGGCATTGCGTGTTGAGTGGCGGAACTCAACGCCGCACTTTGCCTCGACACCAGGGCAAAGAAATAAAAATATAAATGTAAGTAAATATTTCATTTTCTCAAGTGGGGATCGAACCTACAACCAGTCGATTTTCCCTTCACCCTGCGCTACGACTTCTTCTCCACGACGAAATCCTTTTAATTAACTTAAACGTCCTAAATGTAATTCAAATTTCTAAGTACCTCTTTAAATCTTAAATATTAAACATTGATTGATAAAAACTAGTATTTGCGAATTCCGGAAACAGCAAATTGAAATTATTGGTCATAGAAGAACACGCAAAATTCTATCCATTTGACAGCACTAACTTGGCAACCCGCCTTGCGCTCAATCTCTGTTGAGCTCAAGGTGAGATGAGATGTTGCTCATCATGTTGAGTAGTGGAACTCAACGCCGGTTTTGTCTTGTTACCAGAGTGAGGGGTAATGAAAGGAACCAATTCACTCGAGCAGGAATCTAATTCACAGCCGTCCCTTTTACAGGCAGACTCCAATTATTACATTTTTATTTATAAATATTAATTAATTTGCTTTATTTTGTAACTATATATGTATATATTATTTATATAGTCAATTCTTATAGATATAGCACTTATGTTTTACTACTGAACTAAATTTCTTTCAAGTGGGTTAAGCTGTGTTTTAGTACCGTTTAACTCACGACTAAAACTAGCAGATAATTTAGTTTGTAATTTTTTATGCAACAGTAACTATTATATAATTTTTAAGTAAATTTAATGCTAATGATATGCATATTTACGTTTTTAAATATTATTACAATGGATACTATTATATTATTTTTTCTTATTTAACTTGTCTGTGTTTGCGAGAACAATAAGTTATTTTGTTAATGATCTTTTATAATGAAACATTACCGTGGTGCATGTGTCAATAATAGTGTAGACTCACATATTATATGAAAACGGACAATACATTATTATGATAATTTAAAAAATATTAATATAATACTATATTATATCAGTATAAAAATATTGATATATTATAATATCAGTATTATTAAAATAAATTAAAACGTATAATTGCATGGCATCTGATAAAGTAGGTAAGGAGGTAAAGGAGATGTGGTGGGTTTTATTTCCACTCGGAGGTATCAATAATTCTCGCATTGGTAACAAGGCAAAGCGCTGCGTTGAGTTCTGCCAATCATCATGCACGATTATTACACATTTAAAATGTGTAAAACATCCTAATTTCAATAGAGAGGATGGCTGGAAACTTTCCACCACCTGGGAGCCACTCATAAAATCATTGAAGTCTCAAACCCACCATACCAGAGGGCAATATACTATCAGCTCATTCTGCAGGAATCCAGGGCAGTACGCGAGGCAATTAAGAAATCGTTGGCGGTAGTTTGATATAATAATTATGTCAACTGACAGACGAATGCCACCTCAGTCTACCGCCGCGTGTGACCACGGACTACTGCAAAGTGTTCGAAACGTCGGGTTTCCAAAATGTAAAATATTAAATATACGCGATTAATCTGGTTAAAATAGTTCCATTTAAAACATCATGCAATATCTTGAAAACTAAGATGTGTATGGGAAACTGAGTGTATTAACATTAGACTCTTCCTGCTCACTTAACTCAGCGTGAAGCTAAATATAAGTAATTATCTTATTAAGTGATATTATAAGTTAGTAGTGATATGATTAGTAATTATCTTATTAAGTGTAAATGAGAGAATCCTGTAGAGATATAGGCAACGAAGTACCTATATACGAGTATGGGGATAGTAAAAACAACATTAAATCTGACTTAGATAGATAAACCTAGTTTAAAAGTCAATTAAGGTTGGTACAAGCTACAAAACTATTAACCATGTAGCTTATGAGCATGAAAATAAGCTTCGGCTATACTTATTTAACCGACTAGGTCGGTTTCCAGAAAGCGCTAGCGCAAAGCGCTTTAGTGTGGAAAAGTGTTAACTTTAAAAATGTTTAAAAAAAGCTTTGACTTTGTTCTGGTACATATTTTAGTGAAAGAAGATTATTTACTTACTCTTTAAATACATGAGGGATGAATTCTTACTTTATTATTTGATATTCTCATTGAATTTTAAAAAATCCTTGCATACAATAACAATCTATTTTTTAAATATACACAAGTATCGTGTTTGTTTGTTATCTCTATAGGCCATAAAGTTAGCTTATCATTTAAAATTCCAATAATATTTCTAATAAATATTGTGTACTTAAGTCGTGACAGGATTAATGTACCCAAAAAGTATATATAGAAACTATTCAACATATAGACACATGTTTTCTAATTGAGTATATTCAAACATTAAAAATGGCTACTTAAGTACATAACAAACAATTTAATTAAATTAACAATATACTTACCTAAGGTTTTCTAAGCAACGATGTGTAATTATCCCAATAAAATATCACTGCACTCGGCCATTCAGAGTCACCACTCACCACTGGTCAAATCAAAACCATATAACCAGTCCATTCGCGGGCGTCGCGTCGTTTGAACGTTGCTGTCAAGAGCATTTCCCGCGTAAATCTCGAATCAATTTTTGTGTAACTTTTTTATTGTGCTCTCTGTGTTTTGTGTACGTGACCTTAAATATACTGATTACTGGATGCAAAGGATTCAGGTTAGTTATATATTTTTTTTTATTGTTAATGTATTTTTTGTTATGTTAAATTGTATGAAAAAATCTATTTTTAATTTATTTATGAATGATAAATGATTACGCGATATTTTTTTTTTACATATATATTCGCATGAACGGAAAGTGTCCTTGGACTTTATATTATGAATGTTATGTTTTATTTTACAATTTTCGCCTCGTAGAAAAACATATTTGATGACATATATTTTTTATTTTTATAAATAATTGGCTATATTTTAATGTTTATAAAATTCATAGTAAACAAGAATTGTTGTAAAATATCTTTTATAATTCATTATTAAATTAATAACAAATCTACTCGCGGAGCGTGTTTGTAAAAACATTTCATAAAAAAATAAATTGTAATTAAAACTTTGCATTACTTCTAATATAAAGAATATTATAATCTATTTATTTAGTATCAACATATTAACGTGTGTTTTAATGTTTTTATGGGATAATAATTCTTGCTTTAACAATTTTTTATTCTTTATTTTAGCAATGTTCCACATTATTTACCTAATTCTCCAAAAAAAAAAACTTAAAGAAAAAAATAAACTGACGCTTACTTATATAGATAAGTATAAAGAAAAAAATAAATAAACGAAACAAAGAAAGAATATTACATACAACTAACAAGTAACAACAAATGATTAAAAACAAGATATTAGCCAAGACGATTCGAAGATTGCATTGATGCAACTACAGCCGCAACTCGCAATAGTTAGTGATCATTTTGAATCTTTATTTTCCTGTCGTCTTGTTCTGCAACTGTCAGAAGCTGGTTTAGAGATGTTTTATAACTTATTTATGGGCCGCGTCGCGTAATGTTTTTCTGTTGCGAAGTACTTAGTTGCTATTCCTGGTACCTTATAGTTAGTATACTATATTTCGGGCCATGACAAACTGGTAAAAGGGTTGGTAAGTAAAATGAACTTATCCTTATGAGACTAAAGCATTGGGGATTATAAAAATAATTTTATCATGTAAGAGACCGTGGTGGCACAGTGGGACAGAGATTCCAGATTCCACACGGGTAATTATTTTCATTTTTCTTGCTCTGTTAACAATGCAAAGCGCAGCATTGAGTTCCGTTTAGGCTCCTTCTGCCTTTCCTGTTACATATATGTGGAATAAGACGTGAAACTGAAAAAATATTGCAAGTTTCTCTTACCATATTTTAAATCAAAAATCCACACCACACCAAACACACCAACTAACATCAATGGAATTATTGACTGTTGTAATCATTCAAGTTTCGGTAATTACAATCAAAATGTCATTATATTTCTAACAATATTTATAGAACACATTGCAATTAACCGTGAAATCGAATATGAAATAGCTACCTAGCCTAGCTGGCTAGCTGAGTAGAAGAGCTTATAAAGTGGGTAATATAACTATAAATAATACTGGATAGATAGATAGATAGATAAAACTCTTTATTGCATACACAGAGGAAATATAACATTTTATTAGAGAAATAGGAGTACCAATATAAAATAACAGAAAAAATAAAATAAAAAACATTTTGCGCACAGAGGTAGTATGCAAGGGATATTGGATATAACAGTTAACTTTTAATGGGTTTTCGTCAATAAGTCATCGATTGCAAATCACTATGTTTTTTGTGTTCATTTTAATTTTAAGTTTGATGAAGATTTGCACATTTTAATTACTTTGGTAAAGATAATGCGTTGTTGAGTTCCGTCCTTCAACACGCAATGTCTCGAATTCAGGCGAAAGAGGAAAATATAGTGTCTTGAGTCTTGGCACTAGGTTCTTACTGTTTACTTTGGTGTAAGTGGGATATAGCAAAACATAAATAATTTATCTAAAAGATGATAAAAGTAACATATAGTTCAGGATTTAAATATGAACAATGTACTTATTTATATTAATTAAATAGATTTCTTGCTAAGCTTTGTTAACATTTTTTAATTACGGAATCTTTTTTTATTGTAAGTGTTACATTAATAATAATATTATTCGTAATATGGAAATATTCTGTTTAAACACAAAACATGTTGATAAAAATATAAAAAATAATTAAATCTTAACAGATGTAAGTTTACTTGTGTATTGTATACTTTTCGAGAGGAAGTATTTAAATTTATATTATTGCAGCTTCCATTTTTTGCGTAGTGCAGGTTCATATCTGTTAATTCTATTAAGAATACTATGGCTTCTTTAGAATGTTGCTTCGCTTAACATAAAATTCCAATATATACAAGAGAAGTTTCGATAACATTAAGCTGTCGAGGGTCATTACTTTTAATATAATGTACAAAATTATGTGCATTCTCTCTTTTATGGCTCAGTGGTAGGAACACATTAAAAAATTAAACATTTTCACGCTGTATCCCGCACACACATATAATAGATGTTTGCAGAAGTAAACTAAGTGTTAAGAAACTCCGGTCCGCATTTTCCACCGTATTCTGGAAACATTGCTTGTTGAGTGGCGGAACTCAACGCCGCGCTTTGACTCGGATACCAAAGCGAGGGAATAAAATATAAATTTAAATAAATATTTAATTTCCTCCAGTGGTGATGGTACACTTGTGTCCCTACGTCACGACGGGCCTCAAGGATAGTAGTCTAAAGATATTAAAAATATTACGCTAGAGATAACGGGTTCAAATCCATTCAATAACTACGTATTAATAGAATTGATTTTCATTTATTTAGCTGTTTAATAATAACACACTTTATCCCGAGCCCCCGCTATGAACGAGCCATAAATATATAATACAACCATTATAGTACCAGTCAGTGGCCAGTCGTGGGGCAGCGGCATAAAGTGTGAGTGTAAAACCGACTGGTTGTGGGTTCGATTACCGCCCGAAGAGATGAAATATTTACTTAAATTTATATTTCCATTTTTTCACTCTGGTGTCGAGGCTAAGCGCGGCGTTGAGTTCTGCCACTCAACACGCAATGCCTCCAGAATTCGGCAGAAAGTAGGAAACGGAGTGTCTTAACACTAGGTTCCCTCTGCCTACCCTGCTGTGTGCGGGATACAGCGTGAAGTTGATTTATTTTATTTTGACATTATAGTATTTATATATTTTTTTTCAAAGTGAATGAAATAAATCTGTTTAATCATATATTATATTCTTGGAATTCTTCCTCAATAATTATATTTTATTTTAAATATACCGTAATTACAATCGCAATAGTACAGTGCAATATTTTATATTCATTTAAGTTTGGGTAATCTTACTTTTTACGACATGGCATTATCTATTGCTGTTGTGGTGCATTTGGACTGAACGTTATATTTATGAGTTAATAATAGTTAATCAAATAACTATATACTATATACAGGTGGAAGCGTCTGCGCTCCTTTTAAGGGAACATCATATAGGGTAAAATATAGAATAGATAAATATAGAAATATAATATAGAAATTAATCAAGATACCTCAACAGTTACAGACGAAGGATTTTTTTTATTCATTTCACGATGTTTTTCCATTCCCAAAAAAATTACGTAAAATTTATATTTAATAAATATTAGGGGCCATCGTGGCGCAGAGGCACAAGGGTGTGACTGCAACGTGGTTGTGGGCTCGATCCCCACTCAAGAGAATGAATTCCTCTGGCACCAACGCAAATAGCTTGGCGTTGGGTTCCACCACTCAATACGCAATGCTTTGTGAAATTCGGCGAAACGTGGGAGTGTCTTAACACTATGTTCCCTCTGCCTACTCTGCTGCATGCGGGATACAGCGTAAAGCTGATTTAATTTTTTGTTAATTTAATTAATTAAAAAAATTAGCTTCACGCTGTATCCCGCACACAGCAGGGTAGGCAGAGGGAACCTAGTGTTAAGACACTCCGTTCCCCACTTTCTGCCGAATTCTGGAGGCATTGCGTGTTGAGTGGCAGAA